>JACGCM010002312.1:0-13170 GCA_014058105.1 Kingdonia uniflora
GGAATTTTGATGGATTTTCCCCAAAGAAAAACTGGGTCCCTCTTGGCGGATTGGTAATTCAATACTTAGGGAATTTTTTATGGATTTCCCCCACGGAAAAATTGGGTCACTCTTGACAGTCTAGTATGCGTTGGGATCCGTGCTAGTAGTTTTTGTCTCTTGTGTTTGCATTATTTTGCTCACACACGATCCTCAAGGTAATAATTATTGCAGGTTCTCTTGGGAAAATGTATGCAATTATTATGCCGTATGTGTGCAATTTTCAAGGGAATGGTGTGATGGCGTCATCTGCGGTTATAAATAGGGGCCCACGTACTTGCCTTCGCAACTATCATTTCTTTACATCTGTTGATATTCGAAGAGAGAGAAAGACTCCGTACTTCGTGTGTTGTTCACCTTTCCGGCGAGTTTCCGAGCACTCAGGTTAGTGTTTCTCACTTCTAGTACTATATTCATGATCCTTGTTTTATTGTGCATCTTTTGATTACCATTTAGAGTATTTTGGTGATAATTGAAATTCTAGGGTTGCACTGTTCTTGGCCTTAACTTGAATCCGCCTCTTGAACTTCATGAAAAACTGTTTAGTGCCTCTGTTTGATCCAAATAATTAAAACCCTAAGTGTTTGTGGGTCGAGTCGTTAATTAGGGTAACTATAGGTTAGAGAACCAACTCGCTAAGATCACTGCACTTAGAAAATTTTGAAACACTGGAGCATCTGAACAAGGGGTCGGTACATGTCGATATTTCCTTGGTATGGCGAGGCCAAACGAGGTTGGCCCGCGGTCATATGGTGGGCCGAGTGAGGTTGATACCACAACTGATGAATAGGCTTAGGGATCAGGCCGTTGATTATTTATGAGAGTGCTACGACTTGGTCGGATGAGTCGTCCGCGGTGGATGTAGTTAGTGAGGCCCATTATTCGGATGCCTCGTTGAGTAGTCGAGTAAAAATGACGACTCGGTTGATGATCCAAATTATGTGTCTTTTCAGGAGGGTGCCTCGAATACTGGAAACTCGGGCATGGTTTCGGGAGGTATATCTTCGGACGAATCTCTAGTAACCATTGTAAAAATAAGTGACTCCTTCAGTAGCGACTATAGTGTAGAATTTTTAGGTATGACGACTTTAGGTTCTGAGGGCGACGCTCCGAACCATGCGTCTGATGTCGCTGATAATGAAATGTCCCCAACGAGTTAGTCAGAGGCGGCCGAGTCAGACGATGTCGCCGAGTCGAGTTCTTACGACTGGCCCGCTCCATGCCGAGTAAAGGGTGAGACTGCGCGACCACGTCGTTACGCCTGGACTCATCCTGTGAAAAAGGACGACTACCGGTGGCCTAGTTCTGCTGTTTATAAGTGGTTGAGCGCTACTCAGATAAACACGAATATGGTATCCCTGAGTGGATCGCGGTCAAGCTTCTCGACGATCTGTATGACGATGGCGAGGTAATCTTCCCCGAGCCACAGTCATTACAGGACGACGAGGCCACATTCTATCATGGGCAATTCTATGCTGGCATGCGACTTCCCTTGACACGCTGACGAAAGAAGTCCTGAATATCTTTTGTAGAGCTCCTCGGCAGATGAATGGTAACTTCTATCGTTATGTGAAGCGTATAACTCGATTAACAAGATGCTTCCGTGGGGGAGCGTATTTCGGCTGCTGATATTGAAACACATTATATACTTTGCCACTGCCCTCGTAACACGAAGATGAAAAGGAAGGCGAGGTCCAAGGGTAGTGAGTCGACTACTGGAGATGACTCGGTTTATACGGAGAGTAGCGAGTCCGAGGTGGACGAGGCTGGTCCTCATTCTGGTGGTAAGATGGTAAAAAAGAAGAAGCAACCTCGTCCTCCTGAGTATCGCTACTGATATTATTTGGGTAAAAGATCCGTGGCGCAGGGTGGGCCGGACATGAAAGATCACGTTGGGGCTAAATTCCTTGAACTTCCGTCGAATGGTAAATCGTGGTGCCGCTACCCACTACGAATGCGTGGGCACTGGGATCAAAGGAGCCCTGAGGACTGTTAAGTATAATTGCTTTAATTTGAAGTCGCCTCTGAGACCCCGTGTCATGAGGAATCCTTCGAGAGTGACAAATCTTATTAGGGCGTTATATTACTACCCGGAGCTATTTAAGAGTTCGAATGTTAAGAATAACCGGAAAAGAAAATGCGGTAAGCGTAGTCCCGCTGTTGTTGAGTTGTCTATTGATACTGTGGAGCAGTGTAGACTTGATTTGCAAGACGCGTATTTTGATAGTGACGAAATTGGTGACCTTTTGCAGGAAGAAATGGCTCATCGACAACTACCCGATCTTAGTGCTATCGTAAAGCTTACTAGCGGGGGATCTGTTCGTCATAACAATGCTCCTAGGTCGTCCCCTTCTGCGCCTCGTCTGAACAAAAATTCGGGTGGGGTGGGGGGTTCAACCATCTCAGGTTGTTAATGTGGAGAAGTCTGACGTTAGCAACAAGAAAAGAAGGACGGAGTCGGAGATCCCTCGCTCTGAAAGCCCGAAAATAGCAGGGTTTTTCAACATGGATGCCAGCCAGATGGAGGCGTCTGAGACAGTCTTGAGCATCGAGTCGCAGATGGCGAATGTGGCCTATGCTTCGAGGTGTTTCAATACCATGGACTTATATTTGCGAGAAGTATCTTTTATCCTGTGCCTTGTATTTTTGGTTAATTGGCATTCTTATAATTATTTCTTACCCCTTGAAGATAATTCGTTATGCCAAACAGGCTCTGCTGAGCAACACTGTTGCGAAGAGTAAAGTGATTGTTGACGAGGCAAAGATGGCGGAGCTGCGGTCTGAGCTCAAGGATGCACAGGCTGAGGCGTCTCTCTGGAAAAATTCTGCAGGTAGGGCCAGGAGGCTGAGAAGAAACTGAAGCAGGACTTGTCTACTGAAATACAGTAGGCGAAAAATACGATAGACCAGCATGTGGGGCGCATTACGGACGGCTCAGGTGGCCATGCGAAGGATGAAGGCAAGGAACTGGCGGGGCGTACCTATGTCGACGTCATGATAAAAATGGCGCATACCGTTGATAAGTATGAGTTCTGCCCATACCTTGTTCTTTTTCCTGACGAACTCGCTAATGCCCAGCATCAGGTGGATCTGAAAGCTAGGTCTGTCGCCACTCCTTCCGTGAGTACGGTTTTTGATTAGTTGCAGATGAGGATAAGCCTGATTAAACTGATGGCAAGCTGAGCCATCGTCGCAAGGAGAAGGCCATACTTGCTCCAGATGCAAACGATGATGTGTAATTTTATTGTGTGGATTGTAGTAGGCATATGTAGCCTGAAATTGTGTTTTTATTGGTATTGTGGTGACTATGTTGCCCGCCATTATGTGGCGAGGCAGTTGGGAATTTTTGAACTAACTTTTGATGGTGTCGAGGGACACCCTTGGTGAATTGTGCTAATTTAAAATCTGTTGTTATCTTTAGATGGTTTGCATTGAGCTCTCCAGTCTATATATGCCTGGAAACTTGTATAAATTGATGTCTGCAGGACTGGCAAGCTAGTCGTGCATAGCGGGACAGGCTCGTTCCCAAGTTTCGTAATATTTGTGAAAATTGACTGCCAGTCTTCTGGTTTTAAGTCTATGGCCATAGTTATTACAAGACTGCCACTTCGATTGTTCGTGCTCGCAAAGTTCTCGAGACACCCGCGAGATAAGCGACCTATTCTCAGACCGGCGTGCCCGAGTTTATTTGAGGAGTAAACAAGCGCTAAGCATGCTCGTTCAATGGGGGAATACCTGGTTTCAGCATCAAGTAACGACTTGCTCACAAAGTATACTAGTTTCTGGGTTTTGGCGTCTTCTCGTACGAGGATCGAATTAGTTGAGTAATCTGTTCAGGCAATGTATAAACTTAACATTTCATTGTCCTGGGGGTGCTGAGGACGGGTGGTGAGCTCATATAGTCCTTGATCTCTTGAAAAGCATTTACAGGATTGCGTCCATCTAGTGTCGACATTATTTTTTAGCAACTTGAATAAAGGTTGACATTTCTCAGAGCACTTGGAGATAAACCTGTTGAGGGTAAAATTGCCGGTGAATTTATGAACCTGTTCTTTGCCCCTGGGTGACGGTAGAGCTTGTAAGGCCTTGATTTGAGTTGGGTTGGCTTCAATGTCTCGTTGGGTTACAAGATAGCCAAGGAATTTGTCGGACGATACGCCGAGTTGTATTTGGCTGGATTGAGCCGCATTCGATATTGTCTCAGTCGTTCGAATACTTCTTTCAGGTTTTCAGGTGGTTTCCTTCCTCTTGCTCTTAACGAGCATATCATCGATGTAAACTTCCATTGTTTTTCCTATGATAGCTATGAACATCTCGGTTACCAAGCGCTGGTATGTTGCCCTTGCATTTGTGAGTCCAAACGGCATCACTGTTACACAGTAGGTAGCCTGTTCTGTAATGAAAGAGATGACTTCCTGGTCAGGGGCCGGAGGTATCTGGTTGTATCCCGAGTACCCGTCCATGAAGGACAGGTGTTCGTGACCAGCCGTAGCTTCCACAACCTGGCTGATGGCGGGTAATGGGAAGCAATCCTTCGGGCATGCTTTGTTAACATCGGTGAAATCAATGCCTACTCGGACCTTGTCGTTCTTTTTTGGAACTGTGACAATGTTAGACAACTATTTAGGGAATTGTACTTTGCGGATGAATCCAGCCTTGATGAGTCGTCGTAGTTCGTCATTCACTCCGAGTTGTAACTTTGGCCACAGGCGTCTCGGTTTTTTGTTTGACTTGCTTGTAGTCTTATTTTATGTGTAAGCTATGGCACGCAACTGTAGGGTCAATGCCGGGCATTTCTAGGAAGGACCAGACGAAGACGTTTTTCAAGGTGACGAGCAGTTCAGTTAGTTTTGTACGCTTCTCTCCTTGAACAAATGTTCCGATAAAGGTTGAACGACTTGGCCCATCAATTTCTACTGGTTCGACTTCCTCGATTTGTGGCTCTTTCCATTTTTGATTGTTAGGTTCCAATAGTTCATCTTCATGAGTGATCGCATTTACTTCTGTCTCTTGCTTGCGCTTTCTCTTCATCTTCATGCGGTCGGCTTTGTGTTGATGCCGACCTTCTGTCGTTGCTATCTTGTGACCTCTCAGATTTTGCTATCCGTGATCTTGTTGTGTTATAGCAATCTCTTGTTGTTCACTGACAACCCTTGATTTCGAACATCCCTGAGTTATGGGGAAACGTACCACTTGATGGTATGAGGATGGTACTGCCCCAATAGCGTGGATCCAGTCTCGTCCTAGGATCCCATTGTATGTTGTGTTGGTTGCTGAGAAAATGACGAATCTCTGTGATGAGGCAGATGGTCTTGTTATTATGGCAAGTGAATTTCTCTGATTGTTGCCGTTGTGTATCCGTTGAATCCTGCTATTGTTGCATTGCAATTGGTTAGGCAGTTTCTCAAGTTCATTATGGTGATTGTATTATAGAAGAGGACGTTCGGGCCGATGTCGAAGTCGACTGGGATATCACCGACGTTGATTCCGCGATAGAAATTTGGATGACTAGTGTGTCACTATGCGGGTTAGCGAGGGAGTGCATGTCTGAATTTGAGAAAGTGATGGTATTCTGCTGCGGCTGGGAAGTAGATGCTGCAATTCATGGTAAATGTTCTATTTCTGACAGGTTTATACACTGCCTTTTGGATGTTTCTTGGTCGCCGTGTGTGCCAACCGTGTGGACATCCTCTATAATCATATCGACGCTCTCTGGTCGGGGCTACCTGGTCGTATGTCGGGATTGGGTTGTTCGCTTGCACTTCTGCGATGGTGACCTTTTTGATGTATTGCGTGAAGCGTCATTGCCGAAAAATTGTTTTTGCTAGGTTGTTAAAATCGTAACAATTCTCAATATCGTGGCAGTGTGCGGTATGATGTAGAAAAAATGGCCATCCTTCGACTGGATTGAAGCTGCGATAGTCCTTATATGTCTTCATTAATTGGAAAAGCTCTGCTCGAGAGATTGTGAGGTCACTTTTCTTTTCTCTGGGCAACCAATTTTCGTGCCTCCCACCTTGTTGGTTATGCTAGCGACTAGGTTCGGTTGGTTTCTCCATCCTTGCTGTTGAGGAGCAAAATCCTACGTCCTGGGTTAGTCTTGTTGTTTTGGAGCCATGGAGGACGAAGGTTTGTTACTATAAAAATTCTCGCCTGCGACTTACTATCTCTCTTCACCTTGTCGTATTTCTTTGCTCTGGCGAATAGGTCGGCTAGGGTTGCGGGCCATGTTTTGTGTAACGACTTGCGCAAGTTGCCGGGTAGGCAAGCATTTGCAAATTCTAAGACTGCGGCTACATCATCTAGTTTATCGATAGCCAATGATAGTTCTTGAATCGATTCAGGAAGCTGTTAATTCTTTCCCCTGGGTTTTGTCGCATGCTGTGAGTGAGTCGATCATCTTTTGGTTTGTAAGATTATGGATATCTTCTCGATGAACAGGCTCTGCTACTGTGCCAAGTTGGCGGTGGAGTCTTCCTCTCTAGCGTTTGGAACCATTTGAGCGCTGCTTCTTCCAGGCTTGAGGGAAAAAAACTTATACTTCATCTCATCACTAACATTGTGAATGTTCATCATGTACTCGAATTTGACGTAATGCTGTTCTGGGGTCGCCATACCCATTAAATGTTGGGATTTTAATATTGGTAGGGTATTCAGCTGCTTATAAAACTTGATGTTGTCTTTAAAAGGGTTTCCTCATACCTTTTTAATGGACCTGGCTCGCTGGGTGGCCGAGGTGTCCTCTGGGGCACCAGAAAGACTTCGAATGAGGTCGCGCAACTCTTCGAGGGTTATGTTTGCTAGTGTTTCTCCGCCTTTTCCGTTTCCTCGCTGAATTGCATTTGCAAGTGGTCTCATTCCTGCTCAGTGGTTAAATGAAGCGGTTGTATCCAAGGAGCGAAATGTGGGACGCCTGGGTGCTGCAGCCCGAAAGGAAATGGTAGTGGCTAAGGAAGGGTTCCTGGATAAGTTTGATTGTTTGGGACTCCAAAAGGGGCTTGCCCGTATGGTGGGTCCTGGGGTGCAAATCCTCTTGGGTTGCCCACGGGTGGTCCTGGCTGCTCCTCCAAACATGTTCTGAGCCAGCTCATAAAAACGGGCTCCTGATGCAGATGATCTGAATTGTCAGGTCGGGGTGGCCCATACATCGGTCCAAGTGGATGCTCTGGACAAAATTGGTGCATCTGAGGCGATGGAGGCCGGAAAGGGGGGCCATGTGGCAGTGCTCCGCCATGGTTCCGCGGCCTGAATGTACAGTTTGGTCGGTATTGCTATGCTGGCGGTCCCTCTGAGCGGTAGTATCCTCCTGGTCGGGGAATCGACTGCCGTTTTTTAGGGAAAAGCGGTGGCGGAGGCCCTTATCGCCTGTCATAGTATCTTTGCTCGGAACGAGCTCTGTCCTTATCCAGCTATGTGGTTAAGTGGTAGTTAGTTCTTTAAACCAAAAAAATGAGCTCTGCCAAAACCTAGCGGCGCTTCATTAGAAGGAGACGGTTCCTCCGACGTGGCCTGCTGTCGCCGACAGTAGCGTCACTGCTCCAATGCCTGGCCGACGGGGGTACTTTACTCGTGGAACTCTTCTGTTCTTTATCTGCGTTTCGACGATGATGGCTGTTAGAACGCTGCAGATTCTCGACGTCTTTGTTCCTGCGGGAAGCTGTTCCTGGAGTCGCCGAACCGTTTTTTGCATTTGCCTCATCTCATCGGCCTTGTTGTGCTTCTGGTTTTGTACACCATCGTTACCGTTGTAGTGGTCGTGGATTGTTGAGTTCAGACGGCGCCACTGTAGTCCCCTACAATGGTGATTTTGATTATCTACAAGATAAGATCCTCTCTCTACGAGAATTGGGGACAAGTTGAGGTCTTCTCTTTTCGTCCACCACTGTTGATTTTCCCAATATGCATTATAATCTTTATGATCTATCTGAGTTTCTTTCACGACTGTTGATTTTCCAAAGTGGCATTATTTCAATGGCGATTAATGGCGTTGATGAACTTTCATTGTATCAAAGAACCGATAAACAAACCGAAACCGAACCGGACTGATTGGGTCGGTCTTGATCCGGTTGTGCAGGTGGTCGGTTCGGTTTTGGTTTCATTGAATCTAAAAGCCGGTTATTCGGTTTGGACCCAGAACCGGCACGTACCGAACCGTACCCTGAGCATACACGAATCGTCCTTCTGACTAACTGTACATTTCTGCAACCTTGTTTGTCCCCTACACCTAAATATCTTAAATAATTGCTATAGTAATGGTCTAATAGATAACATGGTTTAAAAAACGCTATAGTGATAGATGACAGTAGATCAAGGAAGTTTTCTTCCAAAACTTATTTCTCTACATCGTACTTCTCAAGCTTCTACTTCTCTCTAGTACAGTGATAGATGACAGCAGATTGGGATGTCCTTAATTTTTTGACCACAAATTTACCCCCGAAACTTACAAAAGCAAACAAGAAAACTTCCGAAGGCATGAATGATAAATATTCACTTCACATATGATAATAATGCAGTAAAATAAAATATAACTGTTCACAAACTAGATGATAACAATGAGGTTAAGAAGATAATTTTAAACAAATGACGACTGTTATCTGGATAAATGACAAGAACGTAATGGTAGCAAGAAAAAGCATCAACCTAGACGAATTCAAACTTCACATTTTACCTGATATTCTTAAGAGGAGGTCATCAGATCTAGTTTATAAAATGATCTAGAGATGCTGATCAGATCATAACTGATAATCTTAAAGAATGTTATACAAATGATATATGTAACTTTTTGAGAAACAGGGACAAATAAGATTTTGGGTACCAGAGAGAAGCTTTTAAGGTACAATGTAAAAAAAGCTTTTGGGGGTACTAGAGAAGAGTAGAAGCTTGAGAAGTACGATGTAGATGTAGATGTAGATGTAGATGTAGATGTAGAAATACGATGTTGAAAGAGAGAAGCTTTTGGGGGGAAACTTCCCGCTCTGCCGTTATCTATCATTGTAACACTTTTTAAACCATGTCATCTATTAGACTATTACTATAACAATTATTTAAGTTATTTGGGTATAGGGACAAACTAGGTTGCAGAAAGGTTCAACTAGGGTTACAATTCGTCAGAAGGCCGATTAAAGTATGCTCAGGGTCACCGAAAATGTAGTGACCCGTATTTTTTTATTATTATTTATTGGTATATATCCATTTTCTGCATATATTCCTATCCATTTAGCATCTGCATTTATTGCCTTACATTAAGCATCCGCATATATTCCGCGATATTCCTTCTATCCATTATGCATCCATTTTATTCCTTTTGGGCAGGTTTTGGGGTTAGATCCTTTTCTGCGCTTTCGGTGTTTCGGAGGTTATTAGGAGGAGTGGTTGTGTTGTGGTTTCGGGGAGCCCGTGGTTGGCTTGGTGGTGTTGTTGTTGTTTGTGTTTGTGGTGTGATCCGGGGGGGGGGGGGGGGGGGGGGGGGGGGTTCAGTGTTGCTATTCTTGGGTTTTCCAGTTTCCTTTAGAAGGATATTTTTGGTGTTCTAGGACCTAACTGTCCCATTCTATTCGAACAGACCCTTCTCTGTTCAAATATGTTTTGACTGATTTGTTCTGTTCGAACCAACTGACTCTGTTCGAATATATTCCTACCTGATTCATTTTATTCGAACAAGCCTCTTTCTGTTCGAATATGTTCCTACCTGTTTCTTTTTGTTCGAATAGAAATATCTTCTGTTCGAATAGATTCTTCCTTATTCGAACAACATTTTCTTCTGTTCGAATAGATGTTCGAATAGATGTCTGTTCAATTGATTTCCTTCTGTTTGGTTCTGTTCGAACAAGCCATTTCCTGTTCGAATAGACTTCATCCTGCTTTGTCTTGTTCGAATAGAAATATATTCTATTCGAGCAGAGGCGCGTTTTTAGCTACATGTTGGGTCCTTTAACCTCATTTCTCTTTTATTCAAAACACTATCTCACTCTCTCTCCCCCAAATCAAATCCCCTCTTTTCCAAAATTCTAATCCAATCCGTTCCCTCGCTCGTCGATTCTTCGCCGTGATCTTCGCCTTTATCCTTGGTGAGTAATTTCCCTATTCTTTTCCGTTCTTTTCGTCCGATTAGAGGTGGGGTTGATTTCTAGGGTTTGGGTTATTGATTGGTTTCCTGTATTGTTTGATTAATTGTTGTTATGATTGTCTGTTGTAGCTTGTCCTGTGTTCCGTTAGCCGTATCGCTGATTCTGGGTTTTGGAGTTCCGGTTTTAGTTTCGTCAGGACTCGGGATTATTATCAGGCGAGTTCCCCTTCATTTCTAAATTCCTCTACTAGTTAATAGATGTTGATTAGAGTAGTACTCTATGTAGAGAGGTGCATGTGATTTAGTTATGGTCTGATATTGTATTTTCTCAGTATAAGTTGTTAGCCTATATGTTAGTTATTCTGTAACTTGGCTTGTAGTTGCATTGGGCTTTGGGTTTAGTTAGAAGTTGTTAGTGTGGTATTTCTCGTAGCTGTGTTCTTGTTGTTGGTTTCGGTCTTCTAGAGACTGATGTTGGTTAGTTGTGGTGACGGTTAGGTTGCTGTCTCATCTAGGCTTAGATGGTGCAACTGAGTCGTTGTTCTTTTGTTTTAGGATTGTTTGCCACGTTCTTATGCAGGTGGTCGTCCTATGTGTGATGTCGGGTTTACGGCTGTTGTGTTTTGATCCTTGGGATCGGCTGCATATTTAAATCATGTAAAACTCTTTTAACTTAACGAGATCGGATAAATAACACAACTCTACATCGGTTAACCTTCGATAGGATCGTAGGAGTTCTAAATCGGGTTAAAATAGTAGGTGAAGAACTGGTTGTGAACACTATCATTCCTTTAATACCCATCCGGGAGTGTGGGAAGGTATGAGACAGTCTGAATCCGGTGCTAGACTTATCCTCGGTGAGGTTGAAATTCCTTGGAATGAAAATACAGTTCGGACGTTGGCTCCGTGGATTGAAAAGCCCGGAACACTTTGATCAAGTGAGTATTCACTAGCTTGGTCGAGCTTGACAAAAATCATACCCATTGTATCCCCTTAACAGATCTCTTTAAGATAAACATGCTAGCGGTTGATCAACCAATATTATAATAAGATTGTGAACACGTTTTAAAACATTAAAGCATACAGCATTTGGGATAATTGTGGGATTATCCCAGTTCATCATGTCATATCATATCATCATCACTTATCATTATTCCTTGTCACTATTCCTTTCTCTAAACTCCTATCTCTATTCTTATGTTACTTATAACTCTTTATCTGGATCATAGTTACTTAGTTACTATTCTTTTACTTTAAAACTTACTCTATCTCATTCACCTCACCCTCTTCTCTGCACCAGTTATATTAGTAGGTTATTTAGCTCTGTTGGGTATTTAGTGAGCCGTGGTTTTGCTCACTCTCGCCTTGTTCCCCCCTTTCAGAGGTTGAGTAGCTTGGATTGCTGTGAGCTTCAGTCTGATTGGAGCCAGTTTTGCCGCTGCAGATCTTCTTTAGTTTGGACATTCTTGTATGTAATCTCAGCATATGTCGCTGTACTTTATTCGAGATATTGTATTCTGATTTCAGTCTGATATGTATATATATCTTTTGCTTCCGCTTTATTATTCTTTCTTTACTCTGATGAATATTGCTTAAGTGAATGACTTAAGTGAATGACTGAGCCTGAACTTGTCTATGGCTCGGTTGTTCGTGGGGCGAATCTGTGGATTCCCCGTCCTGCACAGCTTCAAATCTAGTAATTGGTCAAGTTTACTTATTGGATTTTGGGGCGTGACAGAAATTTTTTTTCTCGATGATTTGATAATTTTGGTATTAGGTAGAATTTTGGTTATAGTTTTCTGTTTTTTCAATTTTGTTGGGGGAAATGGTGATAACAGTCAACAAATTACCATAATTACACGTGTCATCCTTTAATTGATGGTCATAAGCCTGGGAAACCCTGGGGTCCTCCTAGCAGCGCTCTAAAGTCTATATGCCGGACCTCTATACTAAATCACGTCGTCATTTGATCTATATATTACAATGTATCGTGATATTATTTCAACATATGATGTCTCTAAAAGAAATTACCCAATCTGAATATCGTTTGTCAGTCGAACTATACATATATAAATTGTATTGGTACTTTTGTTAACATTTTGAACCATAACTATTTAGAGCATCCACAGCAGCTAGGTGGATTTTGACGTGGCAAGGTGGATTTGCAAATCCACCCTCTTCTCCAAACAATCCACCTCCCAGCAGCTAGGTGAATTCGATGATGTGGCCACCCAATATCCACCCTGAGGGTGAATTTTTGGTGAATTCATGTTGCGCCCTTCTGAACCGCGCGCAGCCTATTCACCAATAAGATGTTGCCACGTGTCAACAATTCAGTGGCTCCCATTGCGCGCACTTCAGAACTGCGCGTATACACAATAGCCTTGATTAAAACACGTGGACGGCTGAGATTAAATTTTTTTCAAACGGCTTGTTTTGCTGCGCGGTTCAGAAGTGCGCGGCAAAAGCCTGCATGAAAAAACACTCAAGTTCCCTTTATTTCTTGGTTTTCCCTGATCAAACTTCGTCAAACAAGATGCTCAACAGCTATAAACGGCTAGTTTTTTCTCTATTTATAAACCCCATTCATCTTCTACTCTCTTACTCTTCTACAATCAACTCATTCATCTTATATCTCAAAACTCAACTTTTTTCATTTCTTATCAATTTCGCCGAATCATGTCTGACGAAATCATTGCTGACCTACTCAAGCCTGATACATCACTCTCATCTTGGGCGTCATCGTCTTCATCATCGTCCGGAAGCGAAGAGCTCTTCTGACGTCAAATTGAGTTGATGCACGAGTATAGCAAGATTATGATTGAGATGGGAGAAACAGAAGAAAAGGAGCAAGAGGCGACATCATCACGGAGGAGGGGAGGTAGTAGTAAAAGGGGAAAGGATTGACAAGCGGAAAGGGCCGTGATCATAAATTGGGGGAGATTTAGCCTTAACCGGGATTACTTCGGTGACAACCAAGATTCAAAGGTATCTCATTTCGTCGTCGATCCGTATGAGCAAAGGTGTGTATCAACGTATTATGATCAAATACTTTCTTCGAAACC
>JACGCM010000969.1:0-289466 GCA_014058105.1 Kingdonia uniflora
AATAAGCAACTGTAAGAGATGCATTGAATGTTAAATAGTCGTATAGCGTCTCTGCCAGATCGAATTGAGGTATCAATAAGCGTGTACACTGGAAGAGCATGTTGCAGTTCAATAAGTGATTGTAATGAAATATCTTGAATATTGAATAGCTGTATAGTACATCTCTACCAGATCGAATTGATTGACTCAATAAGCAATCCTCGGGGAACGGTATTATTGAATAGCTATGTTGTAGGTCTTAGTCACAGGTCGAATTGAGCGTATCAATAAGAGACCGTAATGAGATATCTTGAATATTGAATAGCTATATAGTGCATCTCTGCCAAATCGAATTGATTGACTCAATAAGCAACCCTAGAAGAGCGTGTATATTTGAATAGCTATGTTGTAGGTCTCAGTCACAGGTTGAATTGAGCGAATCATAAGCAACAGTAATGAGATATCTTAAATATTGAATAGGTATAATGATCTCTGCCAGATTGAATTGATTAACTCAATAAGTGATCCTCGGAGAGAATGTATATTTGAATAACTATGTGTAGGTCTCAGTCACAGGTTGAATGAGCGTATCAATAAGCGACGTAATGATATATCTTGATATGAATAGCTGCATAATGCATCTTGCCAGATCGAATGATTGACTCAATAACAATCTCGAAGAGCGTGAATATTTGGATAGCTATGTTGTAGGTCTCAGTCACAGGTCGAATTGAGCATATCAATAAGCGACCGTAATGATATATCTTGAATATTGAATAGCTGTATAAGGCATCTCTGCCAGATTGAATTGATTAACTCAATAAGCGACCCTCGGAGAACGTGTATATTTGAATAGCTATGCTGAGGAGACTTGCAAGATGATGATGAAAAAGTACTTTATTGAATAACATCGGATATTACAGTATGTTTATCTTCGATACAGCTTCAATCGATGGGTATTCCACGGATTAGGTATAGGTATACCTTCATATGTACTGAGATCGTAGGATCCTAAACCACTTGTGCCAATTACGATAAAAGGACCTTCTTAATTGTCTGCTAACTTTCCAGGATTGGGTGTCTTGCGATGTTGTATGATTTCTCTGAGAACGAGGTCTTTAACTTTGAATTCTCTGTGTCGAATGCGTTTATTATAGGATCGGGATAAAGCAAGATGATATCTTCCCAGATTAACAATGGCTCTGTCACGTGTTTCTTTGATCAAATTCAGATTACATGCGATCTAAATTTGTTTTCTTCATTTGTCATCTCGTGATCACCTATTGGATGATGATATTGAGTGGGAATGATATCTTCAGTCCCGTAGGCCAGTAAAAATGGAGTACAACTGTTATTGTTCTGGGAGTTGTGTTGATAGGGCTAAAGTACATGTGGTAACTCGTTCACCTAGTTCCCCTTTTTGTCGTTTTAAACGCTTCTTGATGTCATCCACAATAGTTCGATTTGTAATCTCAACTTGTCAATTTCCCTGTGGATAATAAAGATTTGATGGGGAATGAATGATTGTGCACATTGAGGAATGCAACAATTTTAGAGCCAATGAACTGTGGTCCAACACTATTATTACTGGGGGAAGCGATGTATGTAATGAAAGGTTGTCTCCTATAAGGTTGTCTCCAATGATCTTGTGCTCATGGGGTTAGAAATGATGTCGATTTTTAAGTAACGAGCTTCTGATCCAAGGACACCAGTAAGGTAAGCGAGTGCATCTGCATGTCTATTTTCCCCCCTTGGAAAATGCTCCAAAGAAATTGTCTAAAATTTGCTCATTCGCTCGACCACTGCAGCAGCATAATCGACCATTCTTCCATTGGCTTGATATACGCCTGTGTAATGGTTAATAATTAGTAACGAATCTGTGTAGACAGAGAGCTCTGCTACACCCAGTGTGAGTGCCATGTCCAAGCCATGAATTAATGCCTCATATTCTGCCTCATTATTGGATGCTTCAAAATTGAGGCGAATAGATTTTTTGAGCCGATCATTGGAAGGAGTAATAAGGACAATTCCAATTCCTGGTCCGACTGGTCCGACGGAGCCGTCGGTCAAAAGTCGCCAACCTTTCTTTCTTACCCAATCTGATTTATCTTATGACTGGTCCGTGAGCAATTCATCTTTTTGACCAATAAAATCTTCTTCCCAATTAGGATCCTCTACTGGAAAATCTGCTACGGCTTGACCTTTTTTGGAATGACGTGGTTCGAAATGTATATCGCGTTCCCCAAGTGTTACTGACCATTGTTGAATACGTCAAGATTTTTCGCGCTTAGATAAGATTTCGTGGAGTGGATAGTTCGTCAAAACACGAATAGTATGAGCTTGGAAGTACTACTTTAATTTATGGGATGTATAAACGAGAGCGAGAAGAAGCTTCTCGATTTTGGTGTATCTCGTTTCAGCGGGAGTCAGAGTTTTGCTGATAAAATAGACTGGTTTCTCAGTCTTATCTTCGAGTCAGAGAAGAACGGAGCTGAGAGATGTATCCGTGACAGCTAGGTATACTGTGAGTTCTTCTCATCTTCTGGTGTGCTCATAATTGGTAGTTTGCCTAAATCATGTTTGAGTTCGAGGAAAGCCGCTTCCCATTGGTCTGTCCATTCGATCTCCAGATATTTCTTTGATTTTCCTCGTGATGTACCCTGTCTTAACAGATTGAAGTGAGGTCGACATCTGTTTAATGTTTGGATACAAATTATTGAGTGCTGGAATCTTCCCTGCTAGCTTTTGAACATCCTTCTTTGTCTTTGGTGAAGGTATAGCCAAGAGAGCTCGTATGCGTGATGGATCAGCTTCAATTCATCTTTTGCTGATTAAATGTCCTAAAAAATTTCTGGATTGCACTCCGAACTGGCATTTATCGGGATTTTAACGCATCTTGTAAGATTGTAAAATCTTGAAAGTTGTTCGTATGTATGTAAGATGGTCCTTTTCCTTAAGACTTTTGCAGAGCATATCATCAATATGGACCTCCATTGTTTTACCGTGGTGTTCTTTGAATATTTGTGTCATCAATCTCTGATAGGTAGAGCCGGCGTTTTTCAGGCCAAAAGGCATGACTTTATAGCAATATAGACCTTGTTCAGTGATGAAAGCAGTCTTGTCTTGATCTTCAGGAGGAAGTGGTATCTGATTATATCTTTATACAGCGTCCATCATTGAGAGGAGTTCGTGCCCTGCTGTAGAATCGGGCAGATTATTGATGATTGGAAGTGGAAAGCTATCTTTTGGAGTATGTTTGTTGAGATCCTGAAATCAACACAAACTCTGATTTTTTCATTCTTCTTTGGGACTGCGACAATGTTCGAGATCCAGTCCGGGTAAATAGTTTTGCGAATAAAACCAACTTTAGTCAATTTGCCGATCTCTTTATTCAATACGTCTCGCAGTTTTGGTGCTAAAGTTCGTTGCTTTTGTTTGACCGGTTCTATTTTATCTTTCAATCCTAACTTGTGGTATGCTATAGCTGGATCGATCCCTGGCATTTCATGAAACGTTTATGCAAAGACGTCACTATTCTTTGTGAGGAACTGTATGAGATTTAAGCGTTCCTCCGTGCTTAAGAGAGTTCCAATGTGAGTTCCTCTGTGCGTGCCACTGACCTCGATGTACTCTGTTGGTTCGATGCTTGGCAGCTGAGGTTCTGCTGGAATTGACTACTGTAATTACTATGCAAGAGTGGTTGTAGTTGGCTTAGTTTCAATGGAAATAGTATTATCGCAAGCTTAAGCTATTTCTAGCTTCCTTTGATTTCGTAGATCCCTCCTTTCCAGTTGAATCATAATGCCTGATGATATGTGGAGGGAATAGCTTTCATGTTATGCAACCATGGTCGTCCCATGATACCCAGGTAACAGGATTTTACCTTGATGACGTAGAAAACTATGTTAAGTATGACTGGCCTGGCTGTGATAGGAAGTGTGATTTTCCCCACACGCTCTTCCATAGAGCCGTTGAATCCAGAGACATTGATGTCACTCGGCTCAACCTTGTCTGATAAGCCCATTTGGTCGATTGTGCTCTGAAAAATTAGTTCGATGCTGCTGCCGGTATCTACCATCATCGTATGTAGAACTATGTTCTTCATCATTAACATGATGAAGAGAGCATCGTGGTGTGGAAAGTTGAGGTGACGAACGTCACAATTTTCAAAAGAAATCCCAGCTCGTCGATTGCTGGATTCTGGCAACAAATGAGCTTCTTTGTCTACCATTGTCAGATTGTGGCATTGTCCGACGCGCCTACGCTTGGATTTGTTAGAGTTATTGATTGTCAGGGTCTCGATGAAGTACAAGTATTTTTCTTCATTTGTTTCGTCAACTTGGACGATCTTGGCATCAGTCTTGTAGCTGCCATCCTTATAACTTTTGATGTCAACAATATACTCAAGCATTCGACCCTGTGCAAATATACTCTAGAGAAGAAATATCAATGCGAAACACCACTCCATGTCATGATGTTGAATCTAGTAGTGAATGCAGTATGGCTTTCCTGGAATGGGCGAAAGAGTATTGGCATTTCTGAAGAATTCATCTTTTTGTATTAGCGGGCTGCAAGAGTAGTTGTTAACTGGGGTATGCATGGAATTGGTTTCTTTCGTCCTTGGCGTGCTCGATCGTCATAGGACTTAAATCGCTTCTTATCACCCCCATAGTCTTTTCTTCTATTGTGAGCACGTTCTTCGGGATGATCTTTGGTGGATAGAGTGATGCATTGAGGTTTTGGTTTCTCAGTTGTCAGTCGCTCGATGTCGATAAAGTTGTTGACCTTCTCGATCATATCCTCCAACGTCAGTGGTTTGTTGAGACCTAGGTGTTCCTTGACTCGTCCATCCATGAGTAGAACATTGGTGAACGCAGAGATTGTGATTTTCTTATCGAGGTTGTCAATTTTCCGAGCTAGACCAAAAAATGTCCTGGTAAATGTCTCTAATTTTTCATCTGGTGCCTACTTGAGGCTGAATAAAGAGTAAAGACTCTCATCCTTGTCTTTATTGTACGAATAGTTTTTTGACAAACAGTTTACGAAGTTGTTTGAAAGTGAAGATAGATCCTTCACTGAGTGTGTAAAACCATCGTAAAGGTTCGCCTTTTAAACTAGTCGGGAAGAGACGACAGAAGATGTGGTTGGATGTCGAATGCAGCCCCAAAGAATCTTGAAATTCTTGGACGTGCTCCACAGGATCTCCCCCCTTGTATTTCAGAATCTTCAGAGTATGAAAACTGGTGGGTACTTCCTCGTCCAGCAACTCTTGTACGAGTGGACTCTTCTGTACTTTAGTATAGTTGTTCCTTCAAGTGATTATTTGAGCTTCAAGTAGCTCCTTGATGCGTTTGTCCACCTGCTCCGGAGTGAGATGTTGTCGAGACGTGACAGCTCGTTTTGTTGCATGTCCTCCTGGTGGATTATGTTCTCCTGTTGCTTCGCCCATGCGGTCATAGACTGAAACTCGAGGTTTGTCTCTATTTTGTTCCTCTTGTTGCTGCAGATCGACTATCGCTCCAGTTGACAATTGTGGATTGACGTGACCCTGAGGTAGAACTTGTTCTGGCGGAATTTGATACGGTGCTAGACTTTTGCCTCGATTTCCCAAGCGATCATGGACTGACACCCTTAAGGTTGCAGGCAGAGCGTTCCGTGGTCTCGGATTTGCTGTTAATTGGTCTTGAAGTGTTCTGATTATGCTTGTATGTTGGTGAGCTATCTTTCTAGCTCCATTCGTCGTTCGGTTTCTACTTGTACAGTATTTCGCAGATCCGTCACTCCTTCGGCACCGTCAGGCAGAACATTGGGTGATTTTTCTTGATTTTCCATCCTTCAAAAGGAAAAATGAATATGAAAACTGGATCGGAGAACGCTGAGTGTATGCTGCGTTTTCCACAGACGTCGCCAAATGTAATAGCCTATTTTCGTATTGAACGAAGATAGTGCCTTACGCCCTTGAAATATAGAATTTTGGTTAAGAACTGAAAGTAAATTACACAAGATCTAGCATGGAAAACCCTTGAATGGGTTAAAAACCACGACCTCTCCTAAGGATTTCTGAAAGAATGATGTTTTTATAGGTCTTATAATATGACCGTTGGTTACATTGTGACGTACGTTTTGGTCGTCCGTATTTGATGAGTCTTTATGAGGTCTTTTATAACTTCTTAATACTTGTTGATCTGTAACAGATCTATTGATGATCTTAGCTGTAACTTCGAACTGTTGATGAAGATACGATCTCTAACGATGTTCGTATGTATACAAACTGTTGATGGATATCTGAGTGTCTTCTGCAGTGTGATGTTACTAGATGCTTCAATATCCTCGAACTGTAGGTGAAGAAGTTTGTATTGTAATCTGCTTGCTCTCAATCTTTGGATGATTGCCAGTGTGTTTATACGGACTAGGTGAGCTCGAATATCGGGCTGAGTACGAGGATTAGAAATAAGCCCTTACAACATATAAAGTATAACATTCTCAATCCTCTACAAATTGCTTACATATAATATTTTATAGGTCTAGTGGTAGTAAAAATTGAAAACTATATCGAAAAGCAAGATAGAGAAGTCTAATTCTATTTTGAAAATAACTAAAATTGGGAAACTTCTTTGTTGTTTAAACAAGCAAGTCATTAAAATCAACTAAGCATCTCCAGCAATAGAGAGACATAATCAATATAACATAAATATAAATAACTCATAAACGGTGAGAAACGATCTTGATAGAATGATTCTCATCAATTTCACTGAATATGTACCCAAACGCCGTCACTGGGAATATCACGATGAATCAAAAACAACATATAATACCCCGAAGGTGCAACATAACCCGAAGGTGGCATCGTCACTTGAATTTCGTACACCAAAGTTGACACCATAACTGCTTCTCCCCGGCCAAGTTCGAGCAACCTCTGGTTCATGGCGAATGAATGTGTCGTGAATGACGGAGCTACCATTGTTACAAATACCTCTTCACCTTCTAATAATGTAGAGAATAACCCAAACCGAACTATTATATCCTGACTATAATGTAACCTAGCTTGAGAAATCGGCGAGAGAATAGTCGTGCGGAACCTGGACGACTCCAAGTCCAAATAAGGGGGCGAGAACGCTTCTAAGCTTAGTTCGGTTGGATAAAGAACTCGGGCAAAGTTATAGCCAACATGAGGATTGCTACCCCCAATGAGAACCCGCCCATCACGGAGTAATATTGCGGTTGAGTGGTACATCCTAGGTATGGTAGACGGGTTTAATGTTTCAAACCTCGACCCTACCAGGTTATCGGGACGATATAAGACTGGGTGTAGTATTGGGTTTCGACCAATTTCCCATCCCGCTGTCCCTGCCGAAGCCCCGTTGATCATCAAAACATTTCCGTTAGGAAGTAAGATCATGTCACCCATCACTCTTGCTAAGGGCATTTTTTCTACGGACCACACCGGAGACTTGTCAGTGATCTTAATTCTCCCGCAAGTATTTAAAGCCACAATAAATTTTCCTTTGTTTGCTTGTTTGTACGACCCCTTAGGGGCACCCCCACAAATTAAAACTTCGGCTTCATTTGAGTACTTCAAAGGGAGAAGTGCCGATGAACCGGTGCTGGGATAGTTTCGAGGATCTCCACCTGGAATTTCTGGGTATGTTCGAACTACAACATTTTGTATGTAGTCTAGTAAGATAGAGCGATTATTCGCAAAGATAAAAAGACGCCCATCCACATTGAGATGAACAAAAGGATAGAGATTGTTCTCAACATTTGGTACATTCATTTCGTATAGAAATGGTAGAGAAAATACCTTATTTGTTGGAGCTGATTTTGGGTAAAACTCGTAGTTAAACTGTCGACGACCTCCGATAATAATAACACGTCCATCCGGCAATATATGATTAGTCGCGTACCACCTTTTCACCTTTAGTCCAAGTGGAATCTCTTCCCAATCACATCCGCTGCACGGACGAAAAATCCTGACTGCATGATCACCATCGTTCCACCCACCAGTTTGAATCAGACGGCCGTCAGCTGACACAGCTCCTGATGAGCACCATACATCTGTTTGGACCATGAGAGGCCTAAACGTATTAGCTAAAACGTCGTACTCTGCAGAGTGAGCGGTGCAATCGTACTTGACCTTTAACTCATATGTATCATTTCGACATTTATAATCAGCTAACGACAAGTTGGACTTCCCAAAATCCGTACGATCATATATTACGACACGATCGTTATTCAATAGCTGCATGTGCATTGAAACTATGCCGATACTCTTGTGTAAGAGGTCCCATTGGCCTAGACCTGGTGCAGCGTGGATCAGAATCCGACAATTAGTACTTGAAGAAATGAAGAAAAACAGACATAGGATTACTACAAAGGAAAGAGTTAATGTTTTTCCCATCTTTGTCTGGGAAAGAGGAGTTGCGAAGAGGGTTTGTATCCTTTGGTGACCTTTTATAGCTAAAAAGAGGAGCTGCTAATCACAAAAATCAATGACAATGTTATGATTAACCACTCCTGCAAGCTTAGCCGCATATATTATCTGGGCATTTTCAAGCATGGTGTAAGTTAGCCAAGGTTTGGGCTAAGCTAAACGATCTCGGACTACTTTATACTTCAGTAGGTGTAGGGGTGTAAGTTGCCTCATTCAACCCATAGTGATTCGGTTCATTATTTATCACCATTTGCCCGTCTAATCCCGGGGGCATGGTGGATCAAATATATCTTCGCACATTAATGATATACAGATTTTTTCAAAATCCTCATTAAATATTTTCAGATTTTCTCAAGATTAATTTCTAATCTTGATATTGAGAAAAAGAAGACACGGATTTTGCATTCCGGCACCTAGTTTTATATGGTTTTAATTGAGATCAATAGGTGGAAGGAAGAACATCAGAGTAAGTTTGGGTTTTACGTGGCCTCAGCGAAAAAAACCTAGACGACTGCTAGGTTTGCCATTATATCCGTGTTCCGAATTTAATTTATGATTAACTCCTTACAGAACTTTTCTCTCGCAATAAAGGAGAGAAATTATACATGTGGGGTTTCAGATGGAAAAACTCAATGTTGAGCAACAAGCCCGGAAGCTACAAACTCTAAGTCGATTTGGGTTAGCAATGAACAAACACAAACAAAGAAACACATAACACCAAGTTTATAGTGGTTCGGCAAATTGCCTACATCCACTTTCAAGAGAGAGAGAGAGTTTATTCAATGTCCCAATTACAATCACTCAAGCCCAAGTTTGGATTTCTCACTCAAGAAATCCCTCAAAGTTTCTCACCAAATGATTGTCAAAAGGGTGGCTCACAAATGACTTATGTTTCCCTTTATATACTAGGGAAAACCTTTTACAATCGCTAAAATCTCGAGGCAAGTTAAGGGTTTAACAAAACTCCAAAAAATGAGTATTTCCAATATCTGTTCGAACATACCCAATGTATTCGAACAAAACATTTTCTATTTGAATTGAAAACAACCTGATTGAGTTTATTCGAACAACCCAAAGTCTATTCGAATAGAAAATAGAGTATTCAACAATTCTCCACCTCGTGAAAATTTCCTCAACCAAACAAACCGAAATCTGAGCAGAACATCGTCAACATACAAACAAACCCAAACAAACCCTCTCCATCATCAAATGTCCCCAAAGACTCAAGCATACAAACGGCCCAAGGAAATCAACCAAAAACCAAGCGTCCTCAAAATGACCAAATCCAAACCAACTATCCCAAAGGACCAAGAAGCTAAACAAATGTCCCAGGGAAGCAAAATCGACTGCACCAAATCAATGGTTGCCTACGTACCTCCGTGGATAAAGTCACTCGTAGTTCACCAAACATCCAATCAATCAATATGAAGAATTTGAACTAAGTCCAAACAATGATTGAACTTAATTCCCGAAACAACTTTCGTAAACATATCCGCCGGGTTATCTTTGGTGTGAATCTTCTTCAACAGAATCTCACCCTCCTCCAGGACTTCCCTGACAAAGTGATAGCGCACATCAGTATGCTTTGTGCGTTGGTGATGAACCTGATCTTTGGCCAAGAAGATAGCACTCTGACTATCACAGTAGACATCAAGATGATCCATCTTAATGCTCAAATCCTGCAGAAGACCTTTCATCCAAATGGATTCCTTTATTGCCTCAGTCACGACCATATACTCCACCTCGGCAGTAGACAGTGTCACCGTTGATTGTAGCATGGATCTCCAACTAACCGGCCCTCCACCCAATGTAAATACATACCTGGTAGTTGACCGCCGTCAATCCAAGTCACCCATGTAGTCAAAATCTACATAACCCATACAGAAATGATCAGTCGAATCATGTTTACTAATGTCCAACCCGATATCCACAGTACCTTAGATATACCGTAGAATCCACTTCGCAGCTCGCCAATGATCTCTACCAGGATCATGTATATATTGGCTAACCATACCAACTGCCTGTGAAATGTCTGGCCAAGTACAAACCATAACATACATCAAGCTACCAACCGCGCTAGAATAAGGAACTTGACTCATATAATCACGTTCCTCATCAGTGTTTGGAGACATAGAAGCCTTAAGCTTAAAATGAGGAGCAAGGGGAGTACTTACAGATTTTGTGTTACTATCAATGCCAAATCTCTGAAGTACCTTCCTCATATACAAAGTTTGAGAAAGACGCACCGTTCCATTATGATAAGTGGTCCTTAAAAAAGAGACTTCGGATGTGAACTTGTCAGTCTCTTTTTTTATTTTTCTCTGGTACTCGTGGTTAACTACGGTCGTAGTCACATCCATGTACTTCAAAGAACTCTTTCCATAAGTAATCGTCGTAACAAAATGTTTGAATTCTTCTATAAGTGAGTTCAAGAATAATAGAGGTTTATCTTCATCCCCAACTATCTCTTTAAGATTCGCTAAGTCGACCAACAACTTAGTAAAGTCATTTAAATGCTCAGACATACTAATCCCTTGCCTCATAGTAAAACCATAAAACTTTTTCTTCAAGTGGAGTCGATTTTGGATGCTCTTTACCAAATACTTCTCCTCTAATATCTGCCAAATTTCTTTTGCGGAAGTATCATTCATCACAAGGTATTTAATGTCTTGAGTAAGACAAGATCGAATTTGGTCACATGCTCTCTTATTCATCTTCCGCCATACATTCTCCTCTATTTCATCCGGCTTATCCTCCAACACCTCGTCTAAGTCTTGTTGACTTAGGGCATCAATAACTTCACATCTCCACATGTCGAAATTATTTGTGATATTGAATTTTTTAACTTCAATTTTTGCATTGTTGAACATCACCATCGTATTCCTTTTTGGGTCCGAAGAACTAGTTTCAACATCAACTTCATCTCCTATGTTTCCCCCAATTTTTATGAGCTAACCAAATCAAAATCAATTGAAATTGAGAAACCCTAAGTTGCCTCAAAATCGTACAACAGAGAAATTGACCTCGCTCTGATACCAATTGTAAAGCCACAAGCTTAGAAGCTACAAACTCCAAGTCGATTTGGGTTAACAATAAACAAACACAAACAAAGAAACACATAACACCAAGTTTATAGTGGTTCGAAAAATTACCTACGTCCACATTCAAGAGAGAGAGAGAGTTTATTCAATGTCCCAATTACAATTACTCAAGCCCAATTTTGTATTTCTCACTCAAGAAATCCCCCAAATTTTCTCACCAAAGGATCGTCAAAAGGGTAGCTCACAAATAACTTATGTTTCTCTTTATATACTAGGGAAAACCTTTTACAATCGCTCAAATCTCGAGGCAAGTTAAGGGTTCCGCAAAATTCCAAAAAATGAGTATTTCCAATATCTGTTCGAACAGATAAATAGTCTGTTCAAACATACCCAATGTATTCGAACAAAATTTTTTTTATTCGAATAGAAAACCACCTGATTGATTGTATTCGAATAACCCAAAGTCTATTCGAATAGAAAACCACCTGATTGGTTGTATTAGAATAACAAAAAGTCTATTCAAATAGAAAACCACCTGATTGAGTTTATTCGAACAACCCAAAGTCTATTCAAATAGAAAATATAATATTCAACACTCAATTCACTATGTCCTAGAGAACTAACCTCGAATAACAGTATCACAGACACATATATTCACAATGATATAAAGGTCGTGGTTGTTGGTTAATTATTTGGAGTATTATTTGTTGATATTTATTTGGAGTATTTCAGATATATAGTCTTTAAAATTTTAATCATGGTTAATGAGGTCTGGCTTACACTTCTGTCATAAGTTTGGGGTGCATGAGTTGTGCAATCAAGCTTTCCAAATTTTGTCGCGATCATAGACCTGAGAAAGAAAAATCAGACTGTTGTAAATTCATCGGTGACATGGCACAAAATAGATTTTATCTATTATCTAGTACGCTGAGTCGCAAGCCCGGAAGACGAAACTCCAAGTCGATTTGGGTTAGTCACAAACAAGCACAATCAAAGAAATACACACAACACCAAGTTTAATTAAGGTGGTTTGGCAAGATGCCTACTTCCACCATGCGAGAGAAAGATAGAGTTTATTCAAGATCCCAATTACAATAACTCAAACCCAATTAGGATTTCTCACTCAAGAAATCCACCTAAATGTTTTCACCAAATGATTGTCTAAAATGATAGCTCTCAAAGAACTTAAGTCCCCGTTTATATACTCGGGGAACTCTTTATAATCGTTCATATCTCTAGGCAAGTCAAAGGAAACAAATATGAAAATTGAGTTTTTTCGAAGTCTATTCGAACAGACTATTTGTAATCACACTTTTATTCGAACAAAAAATGTGGTCTATTCGAACAAAAATATTTTTTGTTCGAACAAACCCAATTTCGCTCGAACGGTAAGAAATCACGCTCGAACGACTTGTAACAGTTTTTGTTTAAATAGCAAATAGCTCCACAATTCTCCATCTCGGTGAAGATTTCCCCCAACCAAACAAATCAAAATCTGAGCCGAACAAAGTAACCATCCAAATGAACCCAAACAAACCCTCTCCACCATCAAATGTCCCCAAAGATCTAAACACACAAATGACCCAAGGAAACCAGCCAAATCAAACGTCCCCAAAAGGATCAAATCCAAAACCAAGCATCCCAAAGGACCAAAACAAACCAAATGCCCTAAGGAATCAAAATTGACTGTACCAAATAAATGGTTATCTACGTACCTCCGTGGATCAAATCGCCCATAGTTCACACACAATCAAATCAATCAACATAAAGAATTTGAACTAAGTCCAAACAATGATTGAACTTAATTCCCGAAACAACTTTCGTAAAGATATCCGCCGGGTTATCTTTGGTGTGAATCTTTTTCAACAGAATCTCACCTTCTTCTGGGACTTCTCTAAAAAAGTGATAATGTACATCAATATGTTTTGTACATTGATGATGAACCTGATCTTTGTCCAAAAAGATAGCGCTCTGACTATCACAAAAAATATCAAGATAATCCATCTTAATGCCTAAATTGTGCAGAAGACCTTTCATCCAAATAGATTCCTTTATCGCCTCAGTCACCGCCATATACTCTGCCTCGATAGTAGATTGTGCCACTGTTGACTGTAACGTGGATCTCTAACTAACCGGTCATCCACCCAATGTAAACACATACCCGGTAGTAGACCACTGTTTATCCAAATCACCCATATAGTCAGAATCTACATAACCCACACAAAAACGATCAATCGAATCTTGTTTAGGAAATTCCAAACCAATATCCACAGTACCTTTGATATACCGTATAATTCATTTTACTGCTCGCCAATGATCTCTACCCGGATCATGCATGTATCGACTAACCAAACCAACCGCCTGTGAAATATCAAGCCGAGTACATACCATATCATACATCAAGCTACCAACCGCGCTAGCATAAGGAACTTGACTCATATAATTACGTTTCTCATCAGTGTTTGGAGACATAGAAGCATTAAGCTTAAAATGATGAGCAAGGGGCGCACTTACAGATTTTGTGTTACCATCAATGTCAAATCTCTGAAGTACCTTCCTCATACACAAAGTCTGAGAGAGACGCATCATTTCATTCTCTCTATCTCTATGAATCTCCATACCAAGAATCTTTTTTGCATCACCAAGATCCTTTATTTCAAATTTTTCTCCCATTTACTTTTTCAGCTTATCAGTCACACTTTTGTGCTTACACGCAATAAGCATATCATCCAAATACAAAAGCAATTAAATAAAGGACCCGTCACATAGCTTGCATAAGTAGACACAATGGTCATAATGACTCCGCTTGTACTTCTGCCTAATCATAAACTGATCAAACCATTTGTACCATTGCCTTGGAGACTGCTTCAAACCATATAACAAACTTTTTAGCTTACAGACATAGCCTTCCTTCCCTGCAGCCGTAAACCCACTCGGCTAAGTCATATAGATCTCTTCTTTCTAATTTCCATGTAAGAACACCATCTTAACATCGAGTTGTTGCAACTCCAAATTGAATTGTGCTACTAAGGCCAATAAGATCCGTATGGAAGAATGTTTCATTATCGAAGAAAATACCTCATTGTAATCGATCCCTTCCCTTTGTGCATAGCCCTTGGCTACAAGTCTCGCCTTGAAGCGTATATCTTCATTTAGAAATCCTTATTTCTTAGTGTAGACCCATTTTCAACAAATTACTTTCTTTCTTTTCGGCGACTTCAAATTAAAGTTCCCAAGTTCCATTCTTGAAAAGAGAATATATCTCTTCCGTCGTCGCTCTCTCCCAATGTTTAGCCTCAGAACCGTAAATAGCCCCTTTATAGGTGGAAGGAACACCCTCTTCAACGACCTGAAGTGCATAGCCTACTATGGCCTTTGCTTTTGGATACACCATATCCTGTGTAAGCCAACTCGGTTTGCTTACATCTCTCCTTGGTTTACTCTTTGTGATTGACTCCGCCACCAGAATCTCTTCATCCGTACTACCAAATGCTCCACCTTCATCCATGTCTTCATTATTTGGAACATGTACTAATGGCTCATCACCCGCTGTCTCACCGGTTGATGACCCCCCTCTAAGTACGGAACTCTCTGGCCAATATGAAGACGCATCAATCTCTACCCCCTGTAATACCCCAGTGGTCATCTCCTCTATGTGCTTAGAGTTATGTGACTTCATCATAGAAGTCTCATCAAAAGTGACATCTCTGCTCAGAATGATCTTTCGGTCTCTTGTATCGTACAACTTGTAGCCTTTCACACCCTTTTTCTTACCTAAAAAAACGGTCTTCCTTGCTTGTAGATTCAACTTACCATCCTTAACAAGACAGTATGCCGGAGACCCAAATATACGAAGAGTATCGTAATCTATGGCAGGTTCCCCCGACCAGGCTTCCATTGGTATTTTATCCTCAATTGTAGCCGAAGACAGCCTATTAACGAGATAGTATGCATATGTCAAAGCCTCAGCCCAAAATGCCTTGCCCAACCCAGAATTGGACAACATACACCACACCTTCTCCAGTAAAGTACGGTTCATGCACTCGGCTACCCCATTTTGTTGTGGTGTCTCTCTAACCGTGAAGTGTCGATCTATCCCCTCATCCCGACATAGTTGTAAGAATGGATCACTAGTGTACTCCCCACCATTATCCGAACTGAGCAACATGATCTTTCTGCTGGTCTGAGTCTTAATCAACTTCTTCCACGTCATGAGAATTTCTAGACTTCATCCTTCCTTCTCATAGTGTACACCCAAACATGCCTAGAAAAGTCATCAACAAAAGACACAAAGTAATGCTTCCCCCTTAGCGATGCATTCTTGGAGGGTCCACAAACATTAGTGTGATCATAATCAAGAGTTCCATGAGTACGGTCGATCGCGGTGCCGAACTTAACTCTTGTCTGCTTGCCCAGGTTATCGCAGTGTTCGCAAAAATCTAATTTACACATCATGGCACCTTTAAAAAGTACCCAGTTCGTGAAAACTCTCAAAGACTTTTCTCCCACATGCGCCAAACGCATGTGCCATAGCCGTGCGGTATCTTTGTATATGGTCTCCTCTCTTCCCGCAGTAGAAACCTTACCAAGAACAGTCGTACCATCCAAATAGTACAAGTTATTACTTCTTATTTGACCATTCAATATCACCATGGCTCCCTTATGAACCCTCTTTACCCCACCATTCTCAGACACAACCTTGCAGCCTTGCGCTTCAAGTGTCTCCGTCGAGATAATGTTCTTACTCATTGTCAAAACATACCGAACCTCATCAATCTCTTTAACCAACCCACTGTACAACTTTAGACGAATGATACATATTCCTATGATACGGCAAGGATTATCGTTTCCCATCAGCACCGCTTTATCTTATAGTATTTTTAATCTAAAAATACAAGCCCTTTTGGGATAAATATGATAAGTAGCACCCGAATCTAAAATTCATTCCTTTGTATAGATAACACATGCACTAGTCGTTATGGTAAAGGAGAAATCAAAATTATTACCTCCCATTTTTGTGTCCTGAGCCAAATTCATAGAAGAACCTATTTTTCCTACTTTCTTCTTCTTGAGCGTGGGATAATCATTTTTCCAATGTCTCATTTCCCTGTAAAACGCGTATTGGTCCTTAGGCAAATTGTTATGGTTTCCCCCACGACCTCTCGATTTCGATCGAGAGTTGTTACCCAACGGCTTCTTCTTATCCAAAGATCTTCCATGAACCATTAATACATCAAATGTAGACTTGTCGATCTCAAGTTTCTCCTTTCTATGGTACTTGTGGTTAACTATGACTGTAGTCTCATCCATGTATTTTAATGAACACTTTCCATAAGTAATCATAGTAACGAAGAATTCTTTCGGAAGTAAGTTCAAGAACAATAAACCTTTATCTTCATCCCCAGCTACCTCTTCAAGATTCGCCAAGTTGGCCATTAACTCAGTGAATTCATTCAAATGCTTGGACATACTAATCCCTTACCTCATAGTAAAGCGTTAAAGCTTCATCTTCATGTAAAGTCAATTTTGGATGCTCTTTACCAAATACTTCTTCTCTAGTATCAGCCAAATTTCTTTTACAGAAGCTTCATTCATCACAAGGCACTTTATGTCTTGAGCAAGGCAAGATCGAATTTGGCCACAAGTTTTCTTATTCATCTTCCACCATACACTCTCCTCAATATCATCCAGCTTGTCCTCCAATACCTCGTCTATGTCTTGTTGACTTAGGGCATCAATAACTTCGCATTGCCACATGCCGAAGTTATTTGTGTCACTGAATTTTATAACTTTAATCTTTGCATTATTGAACATCACCGTTGTATTCCTTTTCGCAGCCGAAGAACTAGCTTCTACTTTATCTCCCATGTTTCCCCCAATTTTCATGAACTAACCAAATCAAAACCAAATTGAGATTGAAAAACCCTGAGTTACCTCAAAATCGTGTACAATCGAAGAATCGATCTCGCTTTGATACTAATTGTTGAGTCGCAAGCCTGAAAGTCGAAACTCTAAGTCAATTTGGGTTAGCCACAAATAAGCACAATCAAAGAAATATACACAATACCAAGTTTAAGGTGGTTCGGCAAATTGCCTACGTCCACCGTATGTATGAGAGAGAGAGAGAGTTTATTCAAGATCCCAATTACAATCACTCAAACCCAATTAGGATTTTTTACTCAAGAAATCTACCCAAATGTTCTCACCAAAGGATTGTCTAATAGGATAGCTCTCAAAGAACTTAAGTCCCCATTTATATACTAGGGTAACTCTTAATAATCGTTCATATCTCGAGGCAAGTCAAGGGTTCCAAACAAATCTCAAAATTGAGTTTTTCAAAATTATATTCGAACATACTATTTGTCTGTTCGAACAGACTATTTGTATTAACACTTTTATTTAAATAAAAAGTGCCCCGTGTGGTCTATTCGAAGAGAAACATTTTATGTTTGAACAGACCCAATTTTGTTTGAAAGACAAGAAATCTCGTTCGAACGACTTCTAACAGTTTTTATTCAAATAGAAAATAGCTCCACAATTCTTATAATCTTTCATGTTTTGCAATTTAATTTTCCGATTTGATTTAAAATTTTAAAATTTTATTTTTTGCATATTAAGTTGTGTTTGGTTCACAACACAAACTACCATTGCAATCGGGTGCAATTGGCATGCTACTTTTGTGATTGGTTAGGGGTGATGCTCTGTGGTGCAAGTACAAATGCATGATAATGCAGCAAATTTAAATTTCCTTCATATATCAAGTGCAACAGCTTGCAGCCCCAAAAGCTTCGCACTGTGATACAATGTAACACAATACACTTTATGCCTGTAAGAGCCTAGTTTTGAATCTCAAACTTAGTATCTCACACCATATATGATCAGAATGTTAGCAATAGCAAAATATCATCAACACATAAGAATTAGCGTGAAAACCTCTAAATGGGTAAAAACCAAGACCTCTCTTGAGGATTAAGAAAGAGTGATCTTATTAACTTAGTGACTATCTATTATAATGAGTGTACTGGATAGTTTTGTACATTCTTTGTAGATAGAAAAATTTGTCTTCAATTTATTCTTCCTTAGTCATCTTTATAGGTCTCATATTATGACCATTTTATGACCATTATCTCATTTAATGACGAACATTATAACATAGTTTTGATGAGTCTTTATAATGGTTGTGTAACGGTATGATCCTTATGTTCTGTAACAGCTTCTTTAATGATGTCAATCGATTAAGAAATTGAACTATTTGTACGAAGGTCAATATTAAAACTTCTACGAGGTCGAGTGTAGGAATAAGTCCTTACAATCGCCCCCTCTCAACCAAGAACACGAGTGGTGTTGGTTGAGAAAACTCATCTCTGATGCATTAAATGTGGTAAAATCATTTCTAATGTTTATTCTCGAATACTTGTCTTGACTTTACTAGTCTTTTAGAGTTCTAAGGTGTATTGATTACCTTCCTTTTGACTGTTTGGGATTTATAACATAAGTTTTTTAGGCTATAAATAACACCTTTTCAAGGAACACCTTGCTTACTAATTCATCATCTCTACACCATGGTGAAGACAAGATCTCAGACTCGCAGTGAGGAGTTTACAGGGTGTATGCAGGCCAAGTTTGAAGAGCTTCAAACGTTATACTTTGGGCAACAATCTTTGGCGAACCCCACTCCCGTACCTGTAGAACCGACATACCAGGGGATGTGTGATGATGAAGTAGAATTTGCTGAAGAAGACTTTTTCTGCCTCTGTCAATTCTACTATGTTCTTTTGTCGAAAGCGGAGTGCAGGGATAGTCTTTGTAGCTTAGCCGAAGAGACTGTAGAAGATGAAGACAATGCCTCTGTTATAGATTTGAAAAAGGCCCGTTCTTGTGGTTCTATTGGTTGTAAATAGGTTTTCTTTGAAAAAAAAGCTTATTGTGACCTTTACGCTATGAAATAAATATGTCCTTTTGTTTCCTGTAAGAATTTTTTTGTATTCTTTGCTTTAAATATGCTGACCTGGTATGTATAATTTCATGCGAACTGGTTGTGCGCAAAGCTGTAGGAGATTGTCACAAACTGCAAAGGTAATAGTAACAAGTGATTTGGTCAAATACTCTTCCCCCATTTATGGAAATTATACACTGGTATTAGTACATGTCTGCATCCATTTACTAGGATTGGTAAGGAAGATATTTTGCTTCCCAAAAAATCTTATTCCCGAAAATATGTTGTCCCAAAAATCTATTTCCCAGAAGATTTGATGATTCAAATTTTTTTCTTTTCCATGGCTATATAAAGGACTTGGTCTTTGGGTACATTTCATCTTGTTCTTCTTCACAAAACTACTTCTTTACTGCTTGTAAGTTGTTATGGTAAGGACACGCTCTTAACATTTGCAACATGCAGTGGAAAGGTAGGTTAGCCATCAAGGTGGTCGAACTGTGTGAACAGTATTTTCGATTGTTGCCCAATGACGCTGTGTTGCCAGAGTGGTTGTTGCCGTTGGAGGGTTTGAATGATGAAGAACAACGTGTAAAACTAGACTGCCACTTCTGGTGTGACATTTTTTGTACTCTTATCCTTGATGGAATAGTTTGAGAGACTGTTGTACGATAGATTACGCTGGACAAACTTGTAGAAGTGGACAAAAGAGCAGCAGATGGGAAAATAATTTTGTGTGGCAAACCGAATCACCCTGGCTGCTTTAAATATAATTATATTTAAATGTAGGCCTTTATGTTGCCAGTTTGATTAAAATAAATGAAGGAGTTTCTACAAAATTCTGAAATTGTCAACTGTATTTTTAATTTTTATAAGTACGTTTATCTTCGAACTATCTGGTATAAGTGGTAGTTGATTCGTGCCACTTATAGGGGCATACTTTTTGTGTGACAGCTATTTTTGTCAAAGCCAGATAGACGTCGAAGCTTTTGAATTGGAAAATGTTGTTATTTGTAGTGATAAAGGTCAGGAGTAGTACAAATGGTTTAAGGAAAAGAATAGTGAGTAGTCGCTCAGAGTGTGTGATTCTTAGGCTTTCTTGGGAAGGGGGAGTATAAATAATTAATGGCTGACGTGAGAAAAAGTTGTGATGATAGAACTCGTTACCCCAAAAGTAAAGCTGAAGTTGGGCGGAAAAATGACGTTTCTGCATAAAAGGTAGGGTAACTGATGCGTATATGAGAGAGCCATCATTTCAAAATCTGAGAGTGAATATAAAAATTCATCTCTCTCTTCCCTATGAGCTTCTACAGTTCTAGAGAGAGAAAAATTTGTGGAGAACAGGGAATCTATAGAGAAAAAGCATATGAACTATGTAGATTTTCCACCATTGTTGACAAAAAACTCTTGCGGTGGTACGACTCTTCTCGAAGGTCATTGTATATGGAGGATTGCTTCGATAATTGCTAGCAAGCAGAGGATTGTCGATCATATAGTACAGGTTAATGTGGATTCCTGATTCTGTATTATGTATTTGCAACTATAATTTTGTATGTTTGGAATTTCTGGGTTTTGTTGTGAGTTAGGATATTAGAGTAATTTGGAATCTATTGTTCCTCAAATATTATGTTGAATGACTATGTGTGGGGAAATTGCAGAGTAGATTCCTATAGATTTGGGGTTATTAATTTCCAAATTTCTATATAATCTTGCTTGTGTTCTGTAACTGTTTGTAGGGGAAAGGGGAAAGTTTGAACATTTCCTTTAAAGTTTGAAATAAGAAAAAAATTGTTTTAGGGGTAATTGGGTAATTAATAAAAAATAAAATATGTGGGATTGTGTCATCTGTGTAATAGGTTTTTGCCCAATATGTGAGAACGGATCATAAAGATAGATTTAAAAGACGCATATTTCTTTGAATTATAGGTTGAGTATGCGTACTAAGAATTTAAGTCCTAGGAGTAAGTTGTAGTTTCGACATGTTCGGAAGAAACATCGTTGTCTAGTAAAGAGGGGAATTGTAATAGCATAAAAGAGATTGTAGATAGTAGGGAAGTATTAATAGGTGTGAGAGAAAGCGTACCTATTCAGGTCGATCATAAAGTGGCGGAGGATGCTGAAAGGGAGGCAAAGGTTGATGGTGTGGAATTTTGTATGTACCCTAAGGGGGTAGATGTTGAAAATGATTTTCTAAAATACAAGAAGAAATTGAAAGGGACATGGGGGGAATAGGTAGTAGAAGAAGGTATGTGGTTTAGGGTATTTTTCCCAGTGATCGGGGGGAAATGTCTTACAAAGTTCCTAGCCTCGTACTTTTGAAGTTGGATAGGGGAATTTAGGACGATGTAACGATAGTATATTATAACGAATCTGTGAAGTTAGGCCCGGGTAGTGGTTTCTTATGCTATACCAACCAGTTGCCATATGGCCTCGGAGTACTGCAGTAACATATTCCCCAGATTCGACAAGAGTAAGCTAGCAAAGCGTAGTCAAAGACAGCTATACATGATTGAAGGTCAACATTCGAGAAGTTATCTCAAGTCCTCGACCTACCAAAAGTAGCCGTTGTGCCTTGTCAAGAAAAGAGCTGTTAGAGATCCGTGAAGTTCGCCCACTCCCCTAGAATAGGAGACTATTTTTTTATGTTTGTAAATTGTCTGTGTCTACTATAAATATAGGCAGAGAATAGATGAGAACAAACCAGCAATCTGCAAACCTTACCATTTCGCTACTTTAACCCTACTATCATTTCAAATTTTTTAATAACTAGCAATATACTGGATTTTACAACAAAATCCTCCTCGAGGTCGTGGTTTTTCTCAGCTTTTACTGAGGTTTCCATGTAAAAACTTGTTTATCTAGTCTTATTGCATTCTCTTTACGAATAAGTATTGGCGAAGATTCTTTTTTAGGAAAACACGCCACTACAATTGGCGTCGCCTGTGGGAATTACAATACTTTTTTTTAGCACCACTGATTTAAACACCATCCGATGACAAACATGAACCTAAGAAGCCATTATAGTACCGTAAGAAATTAGGAAATGCCAGGGACTATCGATCTGTACGGTGCAGTACTCGAGCTTCAAAAAAAAATGGCCGCAGAAAAAGTCCAAAGACTGGAAGATCAACGTGTCCACGCTCAAGCTCCTCAAATGGAGAGAGACGAATAAAGGAATGCCTTAGATCAACAGAGTCAAACACATAAGAAAGTAATGGAAAGATTGAGGAAAATGCAAGATCGACTAACTGGTCGTCAAACGTCCCCTCCACTCGCCCGGAGCGAGCAGAGATCTAGAGCAATTCAACGCGATGATCAACCACGGGAAGATGAGCTACGAATTTCTAGATCCAGATCTGGGAATCCAAACAGAGCATCTCGACATTTTGGTTTAACATCCTCAGTATCGACAACTCAAGGAAGCCGACGCATACGTCATCAAGGATCGATTAGGACTAGAAGGACAGAGAGATTTTGCTCCTCAGGTTGCAGCCTTACCATTTCCCCCGTAACAGTTCGTCACCTTAGACGACTTCAAAAATAGGATCCAGGCCATAAACTCTGACATTCCAGGCCGAAAATCCGCGCTTGATAAAATCGAGACAAACCCCATCTCCTCTCATCTCGAAATTATGCCTATACCAAAAAATTTCCATATTCCCAAATTTATTCATTATGTAGGCCTAACTGACCCATTTACCCATGTTTGATACTTCAATGCCGCAGTTGGGTTATATTCCAAACTCGACCACATGTTGTGTAGGCTATTCTACATGAGCCTGAAGGAAGAACCGCTGCGTTGGTTCTAAACTATTTATGGGGCCTCCATCACCACGTTCAGCCAGTTATAATATCTTTTTTAATCCAATTACGCTCATGCTAGAGAGTGAAAGATAACTGTCGATTCAATGTTTTACATCGAGCAAGGTGCGAAAGAGACCTTAGCAAGCTTTTATAAACATTTCCTACAGGAAACAAGGAAAATTGGGAACTCATACCTTAAAATCATAGTTCCAATATTTACCTCCGCCCTGCACATTGACTCAAAGGTTCGAGAAGAGCTTACTCAGCACAAGCCACGAACAGTCATAAAAATTATTGATGTAGTTAATAATTGCATCGAATTGGAGCGATCAAAGAAAGATAAGATGAAAAGCTCATATGTCATCCATTGTCCAGAAACATCTTCAACCCCATCCCAAATAGCGGCCACTACTTAAGTACCCAAACAACGCGATAAAAATACCAATAACAATAGAAAAAGGGACGGCAGACCCAACAAACCTGTCCTAGTTCTGCTACCAATGACAACGACTATCTCCACTATCTTACTGACGATAAAGGGAGATGGGTGTTATCGCGTACCACAAACTATTCCTAATCTTCCCAATAGACCTCTATGCAGTATCACAATGTGCATAGTCACGAAACTGACAACTGCTGCTCCCTCATGCGAATCTTTCATCGTATCCTATTAGTTGGAAGACTCTATATTTATGTCAGCGACATCCAAAAGTTTCTTGAGAATGAAGCAAAAATTAAAGGTGGAGCAAAATCAGCTCCAGGGGCAAGCTCGCCACCTGGATATGATCAAGATTGAGAAAAGAAAGAAAAGAAAGCAAGACGATCAGATTATGTCTTACTGAAAAATGACCTCCTCAAACAAATCAACAAAATTTCTTCCAAGCATAAGCAAATCAGACGTCCTTACCAAATCGCCTTTAAAAACTGTGATACCAACCACATTAAATACCCTCATGATGACCCTCTCGTTATTATGCTCAAAGTCAAATAGGACTACCTACATATGCTTCTCATCGATACCGGAAGCGCCATAGATGTATTGTTTAGTAGAGCAATTAAAATCCTAGACCTTACAAATTCGATAAAAGCTTCGACAACAACAATCACAGGCTTTAATGGTTTGAAAAAATTAGCCACATGAGAGATCACTCTGCCAGTTCAGGCGGGTTCAGAAATTGCATTCGTAAAATTTCTTGTAATCGATGCAGGGTTCAAATATTTAGGAATTTTGGGACGCAGTTGGTTACATTCAATCAAAGTAGTGCCTTCTACTTATCATCTAGCGCTGCATTTTTCAACAGATCACGGGATCTGCGAAATCAAAGGTAGCCAAATAGTTGCACGAATGTGCGAAAATACCACAACCAACCCTCATACAATAAAACTTCTCAAAGCATAAAAACTACAGTAAGAAAAATCATCCATATTCGAGCAGCATGACAACGAGATGGTAGAATCTGTTAAACTCGATGGTCCAGGACGCGCAACCTTCATCGGCTCCAACTTGTCAACCGAAAAAAAATGAGGCCATGATACAGTTACTTAAAAGAACATCGACATCTTTGCCTAGACTTTTCAAGAAATGCTTGGCATCGATCCTTCAATCGCGTGCCACCGACTTAACCTCCTTCTATACAGTAAAGCCATCATTCAAAAATAACATAATCTAGCTCTCCGACTCTGCGATGCAATAAATGAAGAAATTGATAAACTCCTTCAGGTAGGATTTATTCGGGAAGCTAGGTACCCGAAGTGGGTTTCTAATATTGTTGCGGTACTGAAGAAATATGGCAAAATTAGGGTTTGAGTTGACTTTACAGAACCCAACAAGTTCACACCCAGAGACAGTTTTCCGCTACCACTAATTCTGCAACTTCTCGATTCAGTCGCATGACACAAACTTCTTTTTATGATGGAAGCATCCTCTGGTTATATCCAAGTTCCACTCACCGAAGAAGTTCAGGAAAAAACAACCTTTATTATCAACAGAGGTTTCTACTGTTACACGGTAATGCATTTTGGTTTAAAGAATGCAGGAGCTACTTACCAGAGACTTTTAACTAAAATGTTCAAAGATCATCTCGACACAATTATGGAAGTCTACATCGATGATATGATCTACAAAAGCTTGAAAAGGGAAGATCACTCTAGCAATCTCCAAGCCATTTTTGATATTCTTCGCATGTGCCAGATGAAACTTAACCTAGAGAAATGTCAATTTAGAGTCGCATCTAGTAAATTTTTGGGACATCTGGTCATCAAAAAAGGGATTGTAATTGATCCAGCACAAATCAAAGTACTAATTACGATGCCATCTCCTCGGACAAAAAAAGTTGTTCAAAAATTTGCAGGAAGATAGCCGCTCTTCACAGATTCATCTCGAAGTCATCTGACCAATGCAAACTCCTTCTTTGTGGCAACCCCACTACTCTTTCAAACAAACAGCAAAATGAAGTCATTTGGACTCCTGACTGTAAGTTGGCTTTTCAGGATCTTAAACGATACTTGGGGCATCCACCTATAATGAGTACTCTAATTGATGGTGAATCACATACAATGAACTTATCCACAATTGAAGTTTCAATCAGTTCCATCCTTATTTGAGAAGATGGTGGAGTAGAAAAACCAATCTACTTCATCAGCAAAGAAAAATACTTATGCCTGCTAAAAAAAGATACACAACAGCAGAAAAATAGTTACTCACCCTGGTCTACAGTTCACAAAAAAATCATCCCTACTTTCCGGCTCATCCCATCAAAGTCATTACCAAATACCCCCACAAACTAGTACTCTCCAAAAAAAATCTTGACGAATCCAGTAATGGCCTGCTTTTCTTGGAGAATACGACATTTCCTTCGAACCCCAAATATTAATCAAGGGACAAGCAGTTGTCAACTTTTTAGCAGACTTTCCCATCGAGGACCCCGATTGGGAAGAGCTCGAAGGAATCTTCACAGATGACTTAATAGAAGAGCCAAATGTATGGTCCAAAAGCTCAGGTTGGCAACCTTTTACAGATGGATCAGCAGGACCACAAGGATCAGGGATTGACATCGTCCTCGTTACGCCTTCTAATCATTGAATCGAGAAAGCTATCAAGCTAAACTTCTATGCTACCAATAATGAGACCGAATATGAAGGAATCATTCATGGTCTTGATCTCGCACTTACTCTCGGAGCAGAAGAATTAACAGTCTACGTCGACTTTTTACTCGTGGAAAATGATTACAATAAAACTTTCAAAATAATGGGAAAAATGATTTATTACGCAGCCCTAGTCGAAGAAAAGATGCATAAATTCAAGCATGCAACAATTTCTTACTTACCTCGATAAGAAAATCGACATGCCGATGCGTTAGTTTACATTGCTATCATGCTGGGGGACAATGAAAAAAGATCTTTAAAAATTGAAATCATCGAGCATTCTAGCCTCGATATACTATCAACACTCTAGATCACCATTACTGAAGATGAAGATCCAGAAGACTGGAGAAGACCATTTTATGCATACCTCAACTCCAACATCCTCCCTAGTAACAAAGAAGAAGCTCGATCACTTTCGGCCAAGTGCCCCAGATTCACCGTCCAATATCACATCTTATATCGAATCACAGGAGGGGGACCACTTATCAAATGTATCTCACAAAAACAAGCTCAAATCAAAATCAGATAGCTTTACGAAGGTATTTGTGATGCACATATTTCAAGAAGATCATTAGCCCAACGCGCATTTATACAAGAATTATACTGGCCCAAAATGAGACAAAACTGCGAAGACTTTATTTAAAATTTCTACAAATGCCAAATCCACGCCCAAGACATCAAAAGTTTAGCCCTAGACATGCATATTAGCAATGTCTTCTGGCCATTTAAACGACGGGAAATCGAGATCATTGGACATTTCCATCCAGAATCCAGAAACTGAAGGTTCGTCCTAGTCGCCACAGATTACTTTAGAAAATGGGTTGAAGCAGTTCCTCTCTGCCATACTAATGAAAATAAAGTTATCAAGTTCATTTGGGAGTACATCATAACGAGGTTTGGTTGTCCGCATATGATATGCTCCGATAATGGCAAACAGTTCATCAGTGCCAAAGTACTTGCTTTCCTCCATAAATACAAAATCCAGCTCACAACATCCACACCATATTATCCTCAAGGCAACAGACAAGCTGAAGCCATTAACAAAAGCATCAAATTAGAGTTGTGCAAGCATTTTGGCGACAAGATGGGGTAATGGGTGGATAAATTGCTTAGTGTTCTCTGGGTCAACCGAACCACTCCTCGAGTTTTCAGAGTCTGCACTCCATTCATGATGGTTTTTGGTACCGAAGCAATCATTCCTTCAGACCTCGATCTCCCAAGTACCCGATGGAAACTCCTAGATAAAGATAATGAACTTGGTCTCCTTTGCAACCTTAATTGAATAGAGGAAACCCGAGACAAGGCCATTGTGAATTTGGGACGTTACCATGATACATTGAAAAAAGCATACAACAAAAAAGTTCAAAAATAGAAATTTGATATTATAGACCTTATCTTACGACGAATCCAAGATAGTACTCGACCTAAAAATTCCATAAAATTATCAAAAAACTGGGAAGAGCCATACATTGTCAGCAACAAGATAGATAGTTGAACTTATTGGCTAATAACTAAAGATGAAATACAGCTCGAATATTCATGAAATACTGCTCAACTGAAACTATTTTATAGATGAAACACTATAACCATTTTCATCAATTCAAATAAACAAATTTGTTATCAGTTTACTCCTTACTATTTTTTATTTTATCTCGATCTTTACTTGTCAAGTATGCATCAGACAAACAAGATCCTTACTATTCCTCTTTGATCTCAATCTATAATTGTCAAGTATACATTAGACAAACAATATCCTTACTATTTCAATTTGATCTCGATCTATACTTGTCAAGTATGTATCAGACAAACAATATCCTTACTATTTCGCTTTGACCTCAATCTATACTTGTCAAGTATACATCAGACAAACAATATCCTTACTATTTCGATTTGATCTCGATCTATACTTGTCAAGTATGTATCAGACAAACAATATCCTTACTATTTTGATTTGATCTCGATCTATACATGTTAAGTATGCATGAGATAAACAAAATCTTTACTATCTTGATTTGTTCTTGGTCACTACTTGACAAGTACACCTAAATACTATCATTCAATTTTACGCGAACAATATACAATTACAGGATATTCTACCTCGTGCTCTTTACTTATCGAACAATCTTTAACATAGCTCTTGTTCTTCACAAATCTAAATCCAGATACCTATTTAAGAATATACATCTGGTAATCATTCTCAATACTTGCCATTTCATGGCCATCTTTCACATATCACGCACACAAGCGTTCCTTACCTATCTGCTCCAATCAATAGTCACATTCGATAAAATCACTTTATCGAATCTACTACTTAGAATTATTTACAAAATACATGCACACAAAATTTTCATAAATAAAATTTTTCCGAAGGAGATTTTAACATTTCAGAAGGAGATTTTTCAAAAGGAGATTTTTCTTCATTCACATTTAGGTCCCCATCGGGTACCTGCACAGAGGCTACCTCCCAAGGACGAGCACCATCAGCCTCTAACATCATATCATCTTCGATAACTTCAGTTGCCCTACGTATATCGGGAGTCTGGGGTACATCATCTTCTGAGCTATCATCGAAAATAGTACCACCTGATTTTGCAAGCCCCTTGTAGATTTTATTCCTTTCCTCTAATTTCTTATACTATCCTGAAATATGCGCCCTCACGTCCTGACATCTTTCCAGTTTCTCAGCATTTATCTGAGCCCTTACCTCATCAAGAAGTTTGCCCTGCTCTATCTCTATTGCTTTCCGAACATCGGCAACTTACTCCCTTACATCTTTTTCAAAGTTAGTTTTCTGCAACGCCAAAGCCTCTTTTTTCTCTTTCTCTGCCACTTTCTTCGCTTCACCAAGCGCGGCTTCCTTTGCCTTTTTCGCATCGAGCTTATACCTATTCCACGTTGCATTCAACTCAGCCTTCCCCGCGATCAAATCCTTCTTTATATTTTTATAGGCAACAATCCGATTTGCTAGCTCACCACTGCCCACAACGCGACCCATGGCTTCAGTTACCAACTTCTTAATCTGCATCAAAGTCATATAGTGAGTATTCGAGTGACCTACCAATTTTTTCAATCGAAGTAAAGCAATAAAATTTCTCACCTTCGACATGTTCCTCTGACCCACGTTAAAAAATGTATTCAAGCTCTCAATACCCACCAAACAATTCTCCAGGTCCTTCTTAAGCTCATCCGCCCCAGATGTATAAGAATCCATGGTTTTTTAAATTTCTGCCTCAGACTCTTCAAAAAATTCTTCTTCGACGTCTCGCCACCAATGGCCTTATTCGGGACCACACTGCCCGAACCCCGTGGAGGACGCCCTTCCACCATAACTGCTAATTTAGTTATGCCACCCACCTCCTCTGTTGCTAACTGTTGAGTAAGCCTCTTATGAGGAAGCAATGGAGGAACATCAGAACTCGCCGCCCTTTTCTTTTTATTCCTTCCCAGAGACTCTCCTAACATGGCATAAATCTCTGTTTCCATATTGTACCCAGCCAAGGAAGGATTTTCCAGTGGTGAGCTAGCATCTGCGGCTCTCTTGTTCTTTGTCGACATTTTTTCGTCGATAACAGACACTTTAGAGCCTTTTACCCTCGACCTCTTTAGACCGACCTCATGGAATAGCGTACTCACGAGATCTTGGCCGATGACCAGATTATCGATCCTACCATAGAAAACTTTCCTCACCTTATACAACTCTTCTTTTACTTGTGACTTCTAGTCGACCTCTTTTAACGCTGTAAACAACATAAAATAGTTAGAAATACTTCTCATCCCATTAAAATACTTCAAATATCAACAATTACAATTACCTAACCACAAACTTAAGTAAAATGTCTTTCTCTTTAGGGTTTCTCTGGGATCTTTCATATCGAACTCATAATTTCTAGAGATAAGTAAGCGTTCATCGGTGTATAGCCCCCCGTTGACACCATATCATAAAGCAACAGTCTTTTCAGAAACCTCGCCAAGTACTGATAATCTAATTTTTGCAGGTTCATCTTGAGCATGTAGTACACATATAGATCATCAAGGGTTATCAACTCCTCCCCCAGGATCTAAGTCGACCATTTATTGCCCCACATACCCTAAACAAGTCGTATACATTCAGATTGAACTGACTAGGGGCTGTATCAAAAAAGTTTATTAACTTTTTCTGGTCCGCTCTGAGGGGAAGCTTAAACAACCCCCTCTTTATTTGATCTCGATGCACCAGAATACCATTCAAGGGTATTTCCTGGTCGATCATTTCATACCGGTACTCCTCTAACCTTATATCCCTAAGAATACCGTACTTCTTCTTAAAGCTTAATATCTCTTTGGTCTCTGGACCCTCTCCACAACATGCCTCATCGTCCTCCTCCACATCTTCTACCCCATCCCCAGTACCTTCTCGATCACTAGCTTGGGGCTCATGATCCACATCCGTCTCCATGGCCTCCTCATAAGACAGGTCGGCAACACTAGGTGCCACCCTAAACTGTTCCACGCTACCTAGATCTATACTACTCGACCCCACCCTATATCTCCCTCCCAACTATTGTACGCAAGTCCTCACATCAATCATCAGGGGCACTACGTCTTTGAGATTCGCGTATATATCTTTCTCATCAGTTTTAATTGGTTCAGCCATTTTAAAAAGAACTTGTACATCAGATTCTATATTTTTTTACACAGTTAAAATCTATCATATGTGATACATATATATGTTCATAAGTTCATATATTTATAATCAAATCGTTGTTGAGATTACTCTCCAACACGTCATTCACTTTATTATCTGCTGCTATTATTTTACATTTATATTTAATACTACAATTCTCGATATAATTAAAATGATTTAATTAATATTCCTATCTTCAATTAGTAACAAATATGCTCAGTTCTCGATGCCTTTTTATTTTTAATAATAAACATCGATAACTTGTTAATTTGGTTTAATCTTGGTCAAATTTTGATAAACTCAACAGCTACTCGAAGTTACTTCACCTATTTCCCGCCAATAACACCATCATTCAAAATTGAGAATTCCCCTTCTCCGGTATAAAATCTTGCCAAATCCCAAAAAAAAAACAAAGTCTCCGACAATCTCACCGTTCCAAAACAACTTCTCTACAATCGCACCGTAACTACAGTGCCACCAACCGGTTACTCTCTCCACTCGTCTCCACCCATTTATCACACCGCTCACACAAGAACCCATCTATAACCTCCTAAAACTCCATTTCTTCCACCACCATGCCAATAACAGTCACAACAAAATCACAATTTAATAATCCCTTTGTCAAACCCTAACACTGTTCCATTGTCTCCTACTTACAAACTATTCACTTTCAATCAAATTCATTCTACAACAACATTACACATTCTTAATCTTGTTTGATTATCATTCTTAATCAATAAAAATAAATAAAAAAACCCTACCAAAACTAGAATGACTAACCTTGTTTACGCTCTGCTTCTGTATCCCTTTCCTTTGTTCGCTTAGCTCTTGCAATCAGAACGTTAATCTCCTCCTTCGCAATTGTAGACAAAAAATCCAACGACGAGCAAAAGTAATTTTTACTAGAGAAAAAAATTATGAGTTGAAAAAGTGTGAGTTGTCGCCCACATCAGAACTATTTATATACCCCACGTGACTGCTCATCGCACCACTTCGCGGCCGTTCAACTTCTCAAACGTAATGCCTTCTACTTCTCTTTCCGGTCACTTTGATACTTTGCCTTCTAAGCGATAACAAATCCTTACACTCCCACTCTAATCCTTCCATATCTCGAGGAATTTCTTCAGCTACATTCATGCTCAACAAAACATAACCTATCTTGTCACAAAGATAATGTACATTAATTTCCTTATATTTCATAATCTCACCTAAAGGAACACATCTTGCCATAATCATTATTCTTGTTAGTTCCCCCACTTCTACTTTACCTACAAATTCCTATATTTTTGGGTACATATTCGACAACATACACAATATCAGTATATTCGACATTCTACCAGGAATTTGCTAAAGCTATTTTCCATTCCCAAATTTCAACAAGTACATATTCAATTCGACAAATAAACAACACATTACTTCAATCGACAAAACATCCTGGCCACTATTTTCATTACATTTCATTGACCCTAACACCTCCTTACGAAAGACCTGCTCCTACGAACATTACATCTTCATAAACCCCTAGCTGCAACATCATCTTCCCTCTTCACCAACAACTTCGCTCGAGTTCACATACCACCATAACGTTCAGGAGGACGCTTAAACTACAATTTGACATGAAACTCGAAGTCCTCCTCAGATTCCTTTGCTTCTGCCTTACTCATCCCTTCGTAATAAAGCTCCTCAGGATCTTCCATATACATATCACAATTCCGAGAACCAAAGTATCGAGTGTACAGTACCCAGTACATCGCCTGAACACGCTTGTACACCCCATTCCGAGCCTGGGATCTCGTCTTCACCATCTTGCATGAATGTATCACATCTACAGAAACAAGAACTATTTATACCCCCTCTAGTCATGGTCCAACTCACCCGTATTTACTCTTCTTTGGAACTCTACAAATTTGGAGTCAAATCAATCAACCTTGAAATTTGTTCCTAGACCCACTCAGTCAAATACATTTGAGAGATTATAACAAATATAATCATTTTATATGCATTCACGTTCGACATTTGAACTTCGGTGACTTACAAACTACAATAAATAATCACCAAAAACACAAGAACAAAATATCGAAGAAATTAACTTTATTTATTATAAATGATTACATTTCATATTCGACAACTTTATCCTTTGATTATATTACATCAAACTACACTCTTTCTTTACATTCAATTTGCATGACTACTTACTCTGTGTTTTCTTTTCACCAGAATCGGACATTAAAGCCTTTTTCTAGTGCGAAGAACCTCAATGAATCTCAAGTCATTGAAATTTTAAGGGTTGCTTTTAAAGATAAAGGCAGCAAAAAAATTGCAAGAATCCCCCTATGTTCGGCAAGATCCCTGGATGCCCATCCAAGCTTCAAATCTTCATCATCAACACGAACAGTTATCCCTTCTCCCCCAAACTAATGTACTCCCTTACCTTCACCACCGTATGCTGATACAATTAGTTTGAACAAATACCACCATTCTCTGACAATTCTTTCCCCCACCCTCAACACCGTGATGTGTTTAACAAAATAATTACCAAGGCCTATACTAGGAAAACACTTTACCTCCAATTCCTCACCATCTTCATCCTCTGGCAACATTTTCTGCCATACTTGGGTCGGCATCCTTCCAAAACTACTACCATTACAAGTACCTTCATCGTGGTTTTTCTCAGCTTTTACTGAGTTTTCCACGTAAAATCTTGTATAACTAGTCTTATTGTATTTTCTTTACGAATAAGTATTGGCAAAAATCCTCTTTCCGGAAAACATACCACTACAAGTACCTTTGACCTACTTCCAAAAAGGGGTCATGAATCTGTTACACTGCTGCACAATGTAGCGCAGCTGAATGGGAATGTATACGAGATGATGAGAGTCTGTAAGCCTTTAAATGAGAGGTAGAAAGTAAGTGGTGTTCCTAAGCAGTTTGTTGTTGCTGATGTGATGAAATATTATAAAATGAAGTACCTGAAAGCCAGTAAGAGTTATAACCTGCATAGTAATTCATCGAGAGTAAAGTTTTTTTATTTTGATTCTATTGGTTAACCATGGAACGACCATCTTATGTTGGTTAGGGGCAAATGTATGCAAGTCCTAGATGAACGAGCGTTCGAGCTAGAATTTAAATATTTTAATTCGAGTAAGTGACCCTTGCTATTTTGAGTAAATGTTTTGACCTATTCGGGCTCCTTATAATTTCTTGTATTTATCTTTTTTACGTCTCCAAGCTATCGCCACTCCTGACGAGTCGAGCCTATTTGATCGTGTATCGCGCAAACAGAACGAACTAAAAAAAGTTCTTGGGGATTTGAATATTTGGAGGGACAAATGGGTAAACTCAAAGATTCCTAAAGTCCAACGTGCTAACCATAGGCGGGCTATGGCTGGTTGAGGGGAGACTGTCAACAAAAAGGGCTCTTTAGGGAAAACTAGGGATTTTGACCTCCATCATGCACTTGATTTCGTACATATCCCTCTTCTTGAGACTTCCAGTGGTGCTTGAAAGTTCCATAGGTTGCAAAAGTCAAATCATGAGCTTTCGCGGTCCACTACAAAGGTTCCACGAGTAGCTGAAGGTAGTACCTTGCCAGTTTAGGGTACCTCGGAATTTAGGGTTCCGAAAAAAAAAATTGGTGATGTGGTTACTCAGGAGAAAGATGAGTCTGCGCTGACAACGATAAAACATCATGATCTCGAAGGAAGCAATCAAACTCAGTTCGATGTAGTAACGAAGTCTAGAGCAGTGAAGAATCACTGCTTTCATCCTGTTGAGAATGACCCAGAGAAGCTCAAGGAGATCTTCCAAGAGCAGGTCACACATGTACATTTTCATTGCGACCTGGTCCTGTAGTTTGATTTTGTTTAGTACGACTATTACTGAATTAAATAATATCTTGCAGCTATCTATACTGGTGAAGGGTTCTTCATAATTTCTCCTGAAGAGGAACAAAGAACATTTGGAGCTTTCCCGCAAGGTCGAGGCTCAAATGGAAGAAAATATGCAGTTAAAAATTTAGTTGAGTGGATTGACTGCTGAGTTTGAAAGAGAAAAGAAGAGAGCGGTGAAAGCTACTAAAGATACCATTAGGCTCGAACTCCAAACGCAGTTGTTAGAGCGCAAACAAATTATTGAGAAGACAGTGGAGACGATCAAGGTTGGGCAAAACAGCCTAATCCAGTCGTATCGTTTCGTCAGTTTATCTGAGAACGATATCTTTCACGGACTAGCTGACAAGTAGGAAGATATTATATTTCCTTCTAACCTTGAGGATGAACAGGTCAAGGAGGATCGGCCAGATGGTGATTCTATCCCAGAAGATGAGGTGAATGTACTCCCTCCCCGCAATACTGACGAAGCTTAGGATACTGCTATTGGAGTGAAGTTACCCCAAGAGCTAAATCCTATTAAAGGCTATTAGGCCCATCTTTCCCTGTTTTACTATCATTTTGTACTGTAGGGAACTTTTGTTTTAATTTTTGATATGTCATTGGAATGTAAATGCCTATTTGGGGAAACTGTAGGTCTTTAATAGACATAATAGATTTTGGTATGTGAGTTTGAATTGTGTTAATAATATAAAATTTGTACCATGTGTAAGATGTAGAGCGGTTGAGGCAAACTGTTAATGATCTGCAGAGAGTGTTGACTTGAGCTAGAAACATCGTGAGTCACACTCAACGGGTAATAAATAAAACTGAATATGAGATAAGGCATTATAAATCATTATCGGAGAAGAATTTTAGAGAATTGTATAAACTTCAAGGTAAATATGCTAAAATGAAAATATAGAGAGATGAGTCTAGGAGAAAGGAGGATGATAGATCTAATTTATTTGGAAAAATCTTAAAAGAGACTACTTTACAGATAAGGGTGAAAAGGCTAAGTGTCAAAAAGTATTGTTATCTTTGACACTATACTTTGAGGCTGAAGTGGATAGTAAGTAAGGTTGAAAGGATGCTTATATACACATTTTAAAAGAGGCAGATGTTATACTAGATCCAGCTCAGGTGTAATCTTTGGCGCAAGAGGCAAGAAATCATCATAGTGCAGAAGCCAAGAAATGTTCAGCTCGAGCTGGTATATCTATAATATATAAAACTTTATGATATGGGGTTGTGTAGGACTGAATTGACGTCTTCGGTCTTGTGTAGTGTCGGAGAGCGATGATGATCTTATTTTTCAACGTCAATCAAGAATAGAGGATGATACGAGATAATTTAGAGAGTAAGTTAATCAAAACTCAAGAAATGTTGAAGTAGTTTATCGAGCAAAACGTTTGGATTGCAGCTCGAGTAAACGAGGAAATATCGCTGAGAAATAAAGTGAAAGAGAAATTGAAGGCCTTATAAGTGGTTCAAAATGAAACTCGTGATCGTTGATGAGCGCATAATTATGACATTTTTAATATACCCGAACATGTATTTTAGTCCATTAAATTTAATTTTGGGTACTTATGTACGTTTGTTTGATTGCAGCTATTGGAGATGGATATTTTAAACCAAGCTCTTAAAGTCAAGTAAAAATGTCTCCAGTAGTTCATAACATAAAAAGTCAAAGACACAATATATTTGGTCTCAAGATTGAAGAAATATATACATAAATATTCTTGGAGAATAAGATTAAAAAATATATTGCATCCAAGATCCTTGAAGATATTTTATATTGAAGATATATGCAAGAGTTTCCATGAAGAAAGATCTTTATATCACTTAAGGGAATTATATGCAAGAATCTTAGGTGATTGGTTGTAAAATTAGAAGATATTATTGTAAAAATACTTTTTACTATTTAATGTATTGTTTCTAAATTTGGGTTCCTTCTCTTATAATAGGAACCATCCCCCCATTGTAATTGGGCATCTCATATCGGAGTAAGTTTAGAAGAAATAAAGTATTAATTTTTATTTAATTGTCTTCTTCTCTTTTAGTTTAATTTTTGTTAATATCTTCATTAGTTGTTAATGCAATGAAGTTCAAGATGAACGGCTAATCTTCTAGCTAAGGCTAGGATGAGGCCTCTTCTTGGATGAGCAATAGTTGATATTAATTAGGTTCTAATTAGTTTTCTCTTAGTACTTCATGATTGATAAGTTAGTGCATCATATCAAAGGCTTGACCATAGTTTCAGTTTGGTGTACGATAACTTTGGATACAAACAAGTACTAGTAACCGTAGACTTGATTTGAAATCTAAACAAGAGGAAACACTAGAGAACTCACTCAAGCCTAGCCATGGTTGAGTTGATAATTCTCTAAGACACTCTCCACCATCACTTAAAAGTATAACCACTAAATGCTTGACCATAGATTTAGTGGTTTATTTTATAACATCATATGTGTCTTAACACGAACATATGATGGGTAGAGATTATGATCTAGTTAAATATTGATTAGTGCTTTGAAAGGAAGGGGCCAAGTCTGAACCTTAGCTCTCTCTCTCATTAAGTTTTATAATTAACTTTAATTTATTCATTTTAGATTTATTTCTTATAAAATCGTAATTCGGCCTATAAAGTATTTATTTTCCCAAACCTCCTTGTAGATTCGATCTCACTCATCTGTACTACAATTTGACAACCGTACTTTGAGCGGGTATTTTGCTAGAGGCTCTTAAAATCTCTTATCAAATGGTGTCGTTGCCAGGAAGGCATCATTGAAAACTATTTTTTCTAATACCGAATTTTCTTTGTTAGTTTTCTAATTTCGCTAATTGATGTGTTATCAAGGTTAGATTGAATCTTTACTTCTAATTGTTTAAAATAATTGGTGTTGGTAAAATAGTAAGTTGTCTCCCTTTCTGAATTCCTTTTTTCTATATCTTGCCAATAATTTCTAAATTCCTTGTTTCTTGTATAGTAAGTTGTAGTATAGTGGGCCGATATTGCTATTAAAGTGTGTTCATGGATGTTTCACAATGTTTGACCATCTATACTTTTCAATTGGGAAATATGTTTGCTACAAAATTTTTAGATAACTCAAAGCCTTTCCGAATTGTTATAGATCATATTTTTCTGTTTAGTCCTCTACGAGTTATAGCCTTTTGAAACAACAGTAAAAAAATGGTTTCAGCAAAGGACATCGTTGTTCATTAATCACTTGTTTTGAGTGACAGTGAAGCTAAATTCTAAAAAACTTCCTTCTTGAATGTTTTTTCTTTCTGAATTATCTTTCCAAATTGATATTTTTTTAATGCCATCTTTCAACCGAGCTGAATATATGCGCATTTGAAAATCAGAACATCATAGACTACAATATACTTGGAAATTGTATTATTATTGTTGTCGCAATTTCACTAATCTTTTATCTCTTATTTTGCAGGATAGTCACAAAGTTGGTACTCATAGATCGTGAGGAATTTACAAAGTACATAGGCAAGCTTCTATCTAATCCTTCTAGTACCCCTAAGTGAAGAGGCACTTCCTTCTTTCACCCCTAAGTGAAGGGGTGGCCACAGCTTCACCGGGAAATACTTCCCTTAGGTTGGTACCTCTATAAACTTGATATCTAGAAGGGGATCATATCCGCTCCGCTCTGGTACTAGGAACATAAAGTCGTGTGAACTTTGTGAATACACGCTACTCTAATAAAATATTTGTTGTGTTTGGATTGACATAATGTTGTATTTAAAATTTCTTTTCATTCCAACATTAGTAAAGGTAAAAACTGTTAGGGACTTACGGGATTTCTTCACCCAAAAAGCTCTCTAACAAGTGGGACCACCCATTAGGGAAACGTAAAAATTCGTATCACGCAAAATTGAACATCCCAGATCTAAAAATAACTTATAATAAAAAAGAGTAGCAAGATTCCCGTGGGATTTCATCACCCAACGAATAGGTGTACTGGACCGGGGTACAAACACGGGTTCGTAGGATACGACCCCAGCCTAGAACCTCAAAATACTGGTTGTAGGTTTGCGACGTCACCGTTCCGAGTACTGACGTACGATAAGGCGACTTACTCGGGCGTGAGGACTGAACATCTACTTTATGCTGGTGCTAGTACAGTGACGCAGGGGAGTGTAGGAACCAAAGTCTTTGACCATCCTACCCTTTTGTAAACATAGAAGAATATAGGGGAGACCTAATTATTTCTTCTGAAAAAATGTTGAAGTGCTAGAGTTTTAGGCTTGATGGATTTTTTTTATTGGGTGTTAATTTAATTATAAAATGTCGTACATGCAAAAATATTGGAATTCATACGGCTCACATTTTGACATCCCACAATATCCTCAAAATCATTTTCAATCATAGGATCACCAAAATTTTTAATACATGGAAAATTTCTAACCTCATTCTTATATACAGTCTCAGCAATCCTTTTAGTCATCCAAACAGCTCCCACCCACTCCACTCAAACCATCTTCGGAAGATACCCTTTCTCTCTTCATGCAACAATCAATGGAAGTCAAAAACAAGCATTGCAATTTTAGGAACAAATGATACAATTCTAACAACAGACATTGGTAAATCAAACTTCTATGACCCAATCTATCTATAGATTAGAGACTCAGATAAGTCAATTGTTAACCATGTGGAGTGAAATAGAGTACGAAAAACTTCATAGCAATGAAGAAGAATAATCTGAAGTTAAATCCCCTTGTGATTTAGAAAATGATGAATTCAAGCGTAATCATGGAATATTTTCCCCATGGGCTGAATAGATACCATATTATGAGACAGATTTAGAAGATTAACATTTTAAGGTCGACGATCCTATGTCACAAGAAGCTCTAAAAGATGAGGCTAACATGTTCAATAAAATTCTTTCTCAATCACCTCCTAATTCCGCCCTCAACATTCAACCACCAATGTCATTATCCATCCCTTCACTGACAAATCCCTACCAATACACAAATGATATCATGACAAAAAGTGAGTATTTTTCCAAATTCATAGATGATTTCTCAGATCATGAGGATGATGACAAATTTCCTAGAAGTGTGAATTCAATATCGATTCTTGAGAAAATACGAGCTCTGTCTTTATCCCAACTAGTATCACCTTTTTCATCTCTCTTTTTTGCATCCATACCTCCATCGCCTGAGCCTAATGGGGGTACAATGACCATAAACGATTTTTAAAACTTGTACGGAGATAACTCTTGTTGCATTTCTGTTGATGAATGTTTAAATTATTTCGAGGACTTGAATGATCCTGAGATTCGTGAAATGATACAATTATTAGCATTTGAAAACGTGTTTCAACTTGGTCATGTCCCTAAGCCAATGAATATCCACGTCAATAGTCAGGATGAGTCCCTTGAGATAAGTTGTGATTTCAAGTACACAAATTTTAAATGTTTGTTAGAGTCAATTGTTCCCCGATCCCCATATCCACAAATATGTTATATAGTTTTTCTTCTACTAAAAGAAAATATTTTTTTGAAAAATTCGAATTTTGGGGATGCCTCAAGGGCTTGCTTTGTCAGATCTACCTATCACATTTTTTGGAATATCCACGATAATATGGGGGTTTCAAAAAATTTCAAAGAAAATATATTCCCGAAAAATCAAGTTTTAAATCTAGTACATTTTCGGGGACAAATACCTGTATACCAATCTTAGTATTTACTGCAACACGTAGTAATCATATGATTGTATTGAAAATTCTAAAGGAAAATATGTTCCATGGGTATGTGTTTGTTTTATCTTTGACAAAATGGTTTTTCTTAATTTGTCTAAAATTTTCAACTTGGAATCATCAAATGATAGGCAAAGTTCTTTTTCACAGAATTAGTTCGGAACTCTCTCTTGTTTTTAGAGAATATATCTGCCCAATTAGGGGTTAATATTGAGGATCACCATTCAGGTGTTTTTTGGTTTTTGAAAGAAAATTTGTAACCAGGATAGTGCATCACCTTTTCAACTTCGTACCTTCCAGTTATATTAAATTTTTTAAATTTGGGGGTACATTCGTCTAGCTGAAGACAGTAAACTTAGTGGTTATTGGGAAGCAACCCATGACACATTCAGATGAGAAATTACAGCTTTAATCCTCTATTTTTTTATGCTCCCAAGCATTGAGGCCAATGTTTCATTTAAATATAAGGGTAGGAAACCATTTCTTTAAATGTTTTTTGAAGAAAAGTGAAATAATGGCATTTTGACAATTTATGATATATTTTTGACGAATTTCCAAACATTTAAACTGATTTTACCTTGACATAAATATTATGGAAAAGCCTAAATTTTGAAATTATACCAAGAATACACTATAATATTTTAGAATATCTTAAGCTAGATGTACTATCTTTTTATTAGCGACTAATTTAAGTTAACTTAGCATATTTTAAAAATATGTACTTCACTGTAGTTTTGCAATTAATACTTTCAATAAATTTTTGCTCAGTATAAGAAAAATTCACTACACCAATTTTAACAAAATATCACGAACTTAGTCTGTAGTAAAACATTATTTGCCACGGACTAAGAGTGTGGTGGGGTATGTAGTAAAATGGGTGTGGCAATTTTTTTGCCACGGATCAAATCTATAGTTTTGTCATATATTGTACTACAAAGTTTAACCGTGGCAATTATTTTGCCACAGATATTGTCCGTGGTAGAGGTCTGTAGTAAAATAGGTGTGACAATTTTTTGCCACGGACATTATCCGAGCTTAAAGTACTGTTTTGCCACAGATTTAATCCGTGGTTAATTTATTACCACGGATATAAACCATGTTATAAAACAAGGTAAGACACAATCTCAATCCATGGCTATTTATTTACCACCAACAAAGTCCGTAGCAATTCTTTTTCATTTTTTCAAAAAAAAACTTTTACAAATATATCAAAAAAAATTATCAGACCATAATTCATACAACAATCATAAACTCGTACATTCATCAAACAATCTTAAACTCAGGTTCATACAACAATCATAAACACACAAATTCATACAACATTCATAGGCTCAATTCAATGTGCTTACAAACTTACTCGATAATTAAAAGAAAATTCCTTGTAGTAGACACATCCCATACAAAGTCTGAGAAACACGTAACGCCTTGACCTACCACGCGTCCCCTACAAAAGAAAGTATTCAGGGTCAAAATATCATAAGATAGTTGGATATAACTAGAAAAAAATGTGAAGATTAATTATGTTTATGTTACCTTCAATACTATACATAATGATAACTCGGATCGTCTCTGGACTACTCCAATAGTAACAAATGTACACCATCCGTCTTACAGTGAAGAAAAATAGATAGCCTGAGACATGATCTCCCCAATGAATATGAAAAGGACCACCAGCAGAGCATGCTTACATGCTTACTGGAAGGAAAAAAGAAATGCAATGTTTACAGAAAATGCAGAGAGAGTGAAGTGCTTACTGGATACTTTGCAGAAAAAAATGGATGAGGCTTTCTTGAACATGCAGCTCTATGAAAAAGCATTAGATCTGTTTAAAGATGAACTATCAACCTCAGTTATCTTACACAAACATTTGATATAGACGACAGCTACTTCTATCACAGATACGCTTTTAACGAATTCGGACATTTATAACAGACTCAATAATGGAGTTGAAATTGAAGACTCTCAAAACCCAGAGTTTACCTCACTCAGTTTTGGGGATCGAATATCTCTTGCAAATAAGTTTCCTGGATCTCTTTCAGTCAAGGCACTTGCAGGGGTTGAGGCTTTGGAGGGAAAGCGGGTTGAAATATTCATAACCACACTAAGAGCGATAGCAAAGGAAAGTAGGCTATTGTTGAAGAAGCTAGATAAGAAAATGGAGAGGACACTCTTGCATTCCTATCCTATCGTAAGGATTTGACATCTCAAGTTTCTACAGGACAATAAACATAACGGTGGATCGAAAAAAAAGAGTTATGATAATGCAACTCACATGAGGGATATCAAACATAGATAAAACTACAACAAGGTCAAGTTCTTTAACAAGGTCAAGTTCTTTAGCTTTTATCACAAGAAGAGAGGCATGCAATCATGTAATAGTATTTTAAAGGTTTGTAAGGCAACTTACCTGTACCATACATACGCTTCTTTTTCCTTATAAACGTTCATGTATCCGCCTAACTTACCTTAAATTGATCAAAAAATGTCATACCCTGCACTCATGGAAGAAAAAAAACCAGCACTGTCATTACTCGTTAGCACAACTCTGAACTTGTTCTGCAATAGCATTCACTATGAAGCCAATGAAACCAACAACAATATAAAGATAAATAGGAAAATACGAAGAGAAAATTATTGCCTTGGTAATTTGAACCAAATAGATCACATATTCCCCATACAGACAATCGGAGAATCACTCGCCCACTAAGTCCCCAGTGCAAGACCAACATGGCCCCAACCTGAAACCCCAGACGCTTTATTCATTACAAAATAAACAACATTCAGTTTCCAAACACTATCAGAGAGAAAAACATGCATGTGTAAATTGTAGAATATTCCTTTGGACATTTTCTAGTTTTAGCTTTGCTTTCACTTTTGGGAATGTAACCCGAGCATGGCCCCAACCTGAAACCCCAGACGCTTTATTCATTACAAAGTAAACAACATTCAGTTTCCAAACACTATCAGAAAGAAAAACATGCATGTGTAAATTGTAGAATATTCCTTTGGACATTTTCTAGTTTTAGCTTTGCTTTCACTTTTGGGAATGTAACCTGAGCACACAAATTTCGAGAGAACCATAAAAAGACCACAGGAATAAATGCTGAATGATTTTAGTCCTTAACGCCTATCTTTTAATACCACGTACAGTATTTTTTGCGTACATGAAAACATTTATCTAACTTAGGCATAACATGCTCATTAACATGAAAAAACAAATTTAACATGGCTAGAAGTCCCCATAGGTGTGCTACCCGAAATAGCTTAGGCACAACACGAAATGAGCTATTCCGCTTCTTTGCTACTCTGAGTGTCCCAACTAGTGCTTCGAATATGTTGGCACACCTATCGTCGTGAAAGAGCATGCCAAATGTGACCTTCACAACAAAAAGAGAGCTAAATAACAAATTTGGAACGAAGAGAAGAAAAAAATTAAACTACTTTTCCATAACTATGTGTGTATGAATGCTCATGACTGTTTCGTTTTTTCAGTTTTCAAGTGATCACTAATGCTAATAAGAATAAATTTAACCATATCTAAAACATGAAATTATCAACTACATATGTGACTTATACTTCATCTTTATGTGACTTATGTCCCCCTTTATAACCTTTCCAGTCTCCAGACCCCCTTCCCCTTCAGACATCACAACCTCCAGTCTATCTTCCCCCTCTCATTAACTTTCTTTTTTATATTAAAAGAAAAAAGATAAGTGACCCCAGACCAATTGCTACAACTGATCAGTGTTGCTATCATGGTTACCTCCTCTAATAAGTATCCACCTCATAGACATACAACTAAGTATCTCTTTTCTAGTCCTGCCCGCTATCCATCTCAGAATCCTCGTGCTATTGTGTGGGATATTGCCGAATAATGTTGATCTCTAAGCTACTATGTTAATGTGTCACAATTAGTAAGTTGGTTTTGAGGTATTAGAAAATGTTAAGGATCGTGCAGTCGGAGTACGCTGAGTTCGTGACAATAGTCGTAGGCGCATGAGATCCTGACCCAAGGAACTGAACTAAATCCATGACGGGCTGCTTTAACTTATGAAGAGCCTACCCTAGTAATATATATAGCAGCCAAGACTAAGACGAAGGACAGATAGAGTATGATCATAGGCCCAAGCTTGGAGGAGCAACCCTTTAACCGAGCTCTCCCATGTAAGCAAGAGCCTTTTCTTACCCAAACAGGACTACAAGAATACTATACAACCCTTTAAAACTACCATCCTCTTCTATTATATACTCTTTCTGAATTCAGCTCAACACAATTTTCTTTGAAAACCCTGGATCAACGCCTCCTTACTCATTCAAATAACTAAATTTCTTGAAGTTTTTCAACGTGCTTTTCTTATATATCTTTCGACCGTCACCCTCTTCTTCTCTTTCAAACTATAACCAAATAGTAATACGCTATTGAGAAACCAGTAGTTTATAGCATCTGGAAATATGGAAAATGGGAGTCCAACGATGAGAAAAGAAGGCGATGGGAGTGTCAGGCTGCAAATTATTGAGCAAAAGCAGCCCAGTGATAACTGGGGTGCTTCAACCATATATAAAGTACAAAGAGACGGTACCGACCTACTTGAAAACAGAGACAGTAACACTGCCAGTCCAGATTCTTCCAGGGGAGGACCAACTGTGACTGCACCAGAAAAGAAACTTACGCTGTTCGCTCTTCAACTTGCGGTTCTTGAGAAAATGGCAAGCGGGCTGGGAACGTTAGGATTCATCTAGGCAACTGTTGTTCTTCTTGGGGGTTTTGCTATTACTCTAGACAAAACAGACTTTTGGTTCATCACCACTATACTCCTAATTGAGGGAACCAGGATTTTTAGCCGCAGCCATGAACTCGAATGGCAACACCAGGCAACATGGTCATTCACGGATGCTGGGAGAAATAGCTTCAGAGCACTTAAATCAGGCTTCGAGGCGATTTTCAAGCCCTTTTGTCCGAAAAGACGTAGCAACAGACAGATAACGCAGAATACACAGTTACATACACTCGGAATTCACGAAAGAACCTCAACAAGGATATGGGACACGTCCAACGTCCCTCTTCTTCCATATGCAAAATGGGTTTTTCTTTCGAGAAATATCAGTAAATTTCTCTACTGGCTCCAGCTTACTTCTGCTTCGGCTTGTGTGATACTGTCACTCATAAAGCTTATCAAGCAAAACTTTGGGGATATTAGCAAAGGTGATTCTCACAAGAGAAACCGTAATTCAGCTCTAAACATTTTCTATGGCTTGGCCTTGGCAGAAGCTATGCTGTTCCTATTGGAGAAAGAGTATTGGGATATCTTCAGTCTATTATATGTAAAAGTAGATATCTTAAATAGGAATTAGATATCGTTGGAAAAGTAGGTTCAACTTCAAGTTGCTGAAGCATTTTTTTTTTGTCAGTTGTACGAGTTGTGTTGGATTGTTCGTTTTGCCACTTAACAAAGTGCATAAGTCGATAAGGTGAGCTCTTTAAAATAGAAAAGCTAGACTACCACAATTATGACGTCATACATCATTACTTTGACATCGTTTTTCACTAATCTACTTGAAATGGCCTACATGAGTATGTCTATTTTACATAATAGACTGAAGATGGCCACTATGTAAGACTTACAAAATGACAAAATATGTAATTTCTATATAGTTGTAACTTACAAAATGACAAAAGAGACTGTGGCAAAATTCCTATTTTGGTGTAGTGGTTGTAACTTACTAATATAAAATGACAGTTCATAAAGCTAGTAAAAAGTTTGCAAAATAAACTATCTAAGCGGATTAACCGCAAGAAAATGGGATTAGATTGCTAGAGTGAAGAAGATGGTTCTGGAAAGGTGACTCGCCATAGAAGATGGCATTTATTTGTTGAAGAACCAAAACTTTCTTAAAGTGAAAAACTGCAGCAAGCTACTCCTGTATGCGCATAAACCAAAATTCAACCAAAATTCATTGAAAACTTTTCTGAAATAAATCAGGCCAACTGTATTTTTATAGAGCAAAAAATTAAAACCAAATGCCAAAATAATTAGGAAATAAATAAATAAATAAAAAGAACATGAGAAGTAAGTCTGGTAAGGTTTAAGATCTATGAAAAAAACCTATGCATTTGCAATAAAATAACAATGAAATTTGGCTTATAAACTACATAAAGTAGCGTCTTTCCTTCCAAAACATTATATGCACTTTCCCACTACTCTAACCATAAGAATATCATCCAAGTAGAAGCAATATCTAGATGTTTAGAAAAACTCAACCATAGCCCCTAAATCCATTTTCATTAATATTAAAACCCTTAAACAAAAGCTCCGAACAGAATAAACCGACTCTATCACTAACCCTTACCCAAAAACTTATTTTAGAAGACATGTCCAAATGTGTTCAAAACACTAATATCAATTTGATACCCAAAAAATCTGCCCTCATGATTTTAAAGTCACATACCAAGATATTCAAAGTTCTAGGAGTTGAAAAAAAACCAACACCAACATAATTTTTAACTCTTAATTCTCCTTAGTACCAATTCCAGCCATACATCTTACATTTTTCTTATATAACCAACCCTAACAGCCATGCATAAGCCAAAGCACAAACCCCAACTAATATTCCATAATTTTTAAACCAATCACATTTTACACATTGAAAGTAAAGATATAAACTTAACCATGGAATATTAATGATGGAAACTTGGAAATTATAGCATATATAATGAGATTAAGTTCAAACCTGTGATGTAGTAGAAGGTAGTCTAGGCCCTACACCTTCAATCAACTCTTATTAACGGAGCTTCATTGTTTAGTGTTAGTTCCTTAAGGAGTCCAAAGATACCTTTTACTTGTAACTCAATGCCTGCATGGTATAATGAAAAGGATAGGTATAACTCACCCAATGAGGCGTGTTTTCTATACACAAAGAAAACACAGGCAATTGGAGAGATAAAGAGAGAGATCTAAACTTGTTTTTATAGGCTAACACCGCCAAATTTAATCTCCAATTTATATTTTTATATTCACGTCTAGCTTTGATGTGTGCTGTTTTTCCTGAATCCAATTGCCGATATCTTTGCGTCAAATCACCTGGAGCATCGGAGGTCAAATACAGAATGGTCAGTAGGTTCTGCTCCTGATGGAAGTGTAGATGACTTAACAAACAGCTCCGAAGATAACCCCACAAATATCTCGGTTGGAAAACTTAAAGGTGATCTTGTCGTTTTGGCAACGCAAGCGGAAGTTTCTGACCTCGAACTACGACTCTCAGAAAGCAAATTGTCAAGGAAAGTAGATGGGGACAGGATCTCTTAAGAGAAGTTGCAGGCTTGAAAGAGGAGAGAGATGCATTTAGAGAAGAATGCGAACAACTTAAGGCCTCACACAAACATATTACTGAAGCAAGATTTTCAAGCAAGTTGCAGTTTGAATGTGAAGATCCAAGGGCTATGCTCCAAGAAATCAGACAAGAGCTAAATCATGAAAAGGAGTTGAACAACAATCTCCGCTTACAACTTCAAAAGACGCAATAATCAAATTTCGAGCTCAATATAATGAGTTGAAACAATCCTTGTTTGAGGACGAGATCGAGAAAGAGAATCTTAGAAAGCAAGTATTTAACTTAAGGGCAGACCTGCAAAAAAAGGAAGACACAATCAAGACTAACGAGAAGAAGATGAAAGATATCAGCAGACGAGCAATAACTTTAGATGAAACAAAACCAACTCTTAGGAGCACTAAATCAGCACTTTCTCTTGGATCTAAGGAGGCTGCCGCTTTGCGGGATAAAATTCAACTTCTTGAGGGACAAATTAAACTAAAGGAGGCTGCACTGGAGAATCAACAAACTCATTTCTAGAGAAGGAAAAGGATCTCTAATAGGATTGAAGAACAAGAAAACAGAATGGTAGAACTCGATCACGATAGTAAAAGCTGTTGCGTAGACTACAATGAAAAGGAGGTCCAAATTGCTGAGAACAAATCGGAAGTGAAGACTGAAACATACTTTTCTGTTCCAAATGGTTCTCAAACGACGCCAATAGAAAGCAACGATGGAACTCACATGGAACAAAAACCAATCAAATCCCAATATAACACATATGATCAAGGCTAGCTTAGTGAACTATTAAGTGAAATGGGATCAATGAGGGCAAAGAACATACTTATGGAAGGTGAGCTGAAAGATATGCAAGAGAAATACTCGGAAATAAGTCTTAAGTTTGCAGAGGTCGAAGGCGAAAGACAACAGCTTGTGATGAGAGTTCGTTATCTTAAAAATGCTAAGAAAACTTGACATCAATATAGTACATTGCAAAGGTGCCTGTCTGACATATCAAACAACACAAAATCATGTAATCAAACAATGGAAAATCACAAAATTACGAAATCACATAAAATCAAAATCAACTAACAACAACAAAATCAAATCAAATCTTTGAAGATAGGAAGAACTTACAAAATGGGTCTCCAAGCTTTGAGTTTCGTCTTAAATCGCAACAAAGCCCCCAATTGCAGATCAAATCTCTACTCGAGATCGAGATCACAGGAGAGAGGGGAAAAATTCAAGAATAAGATCACAAGAGAGACTTAGGGTTTGAGATTGTGAGACCCTCGTTGCCAAATCGTTTGAGAACCCTTAAGGTCACCAAAATCGTGAGAAACTTTGAAAGTTGAAATCGCAAAATTTGTTTGAGAAATCCCAATTTTATTTTGTTGCAATGAGCCACACTACGGCAGTGTAGTCTTGTTTTAAAGTCAAAGTCAAATTTGAAGTCAATAAAATTAGAATTGCCATGGATATTTCATCAATTTGCCACGGGCTAGGTCCGTTTCAACTACATCGTGGATCAAATCTATGACAATCTCTAAAATAGGCCGTGGTAATTTCACAATTTTGGTGTAGTGATTTAGCATTTATGTTATGAATAGTTTAATATAAGGGAGACAACTGCCTAAGAATAAGTTCATTCCTAAGAAAAATAATAATAAGCCAAATGTGTTCTAAAAACTTTTATGTTGCAAGGCTATTCGTATGATTAAGAATTGAAAGAGGAAAAATTATCACCAATTTCGAGTTTGACCGTGAACTATGTGAAAGGAGCACAAGAAAATATTACTTGTAAGAATCTTGAGTCTAGGTCATGATGGGGCACCACACCCCGGCAACCTTAGCCAACTGGCGGAGATTGTCGACCGAAAACTCCTTGTTATGGAGGTTTCACTAAGAAACGATTTACTCAAAAGAAAAGGCTTAAAAGAAAAGAAAGTAAAATTTTAGGAAGATGAATTGACTAAGGCACTTGTCGAACTGACCGTTGAATTTATTCCAATAAGAACTAGGCTACCAAAAATTGAGTAAATTATTCTTGACAACATATTAGGCGATAAAACTTTTTTTACTGTAGACTTAAATATATCTAAAAGAAAATACTTGAATCTCTTTCTAATCTTGAGGTAGTAAGTATCTCTAATTTCGGATAAGCTTAAAATATTTTTTGGTATACTTGGGAGAATAACAAGTTTAAAGATTTTTTTATAAGTATTTTTTTGTCACAACTAAGTAAAGATAAGTTCAGAGGAAATGAGTTATGTGTGATCTAGAATTGTTTAAAATGTCATTATTGACTTTTGTGGGTATAATCACTGCAAATCCTCACGAAACAACACTCATCCATTAGGCTAAACCTGAAGGTTTAACGGCTTGTTGCATATGCTAAATACAATTACGCTCCCTACAAAAGTGGCTATTATTTTATTTTACTCAGGACAAACAAAATACAAGTTTGGGGTATTTGATGAGCGCGTAATTATGACATTTTTAATATACCCGAACATGTATTTTAGTCATCCATTATATTTAATTTTGGGTACTTATGTACGTTTGTTTGATTACAGCTATTGGAGATAGATATTAAAAACCAAGCTCTTAAAGTCAAGTAAAAGTGTCTCCAGTAGTTCATAGCATAAAAATTTAAAGACACAATATATTTAGTCTCAAAATTGAAGAAATATATACACAAATATTCTTGGAGAATAAGATCAAAGAATATATTGCATCCAAGATCCTTAAAGATATTTCATATTAAAGATATATGCAAGAGTTTTCATGAATAAAAATCTCTACATCACTTAAGGGAATTATATGCAAGAATCTTAGGTGATTGGTTATAAAATTAGATGATATTATTGTGAAAATATTATTTACTATTTAATGTTTAGTTTTTAAATTTGGGTTCCTTCTCCTATAAAAGGAACCATCCCCCCAATGTAATTGGGCATCTCATATTAGAGCAAGTTTAGAAGAAATAAAGTCTTAGTTTTTATTTAATTGTTTTCTTCTTCTTTTTTAGTTTAATTTTTGTTAATGTCTTCATTACTTGTTAATGCGATGAAGTCCGAGATGAACAATTAATTTCCTAGCTAAGGCTAGGATGAGGCCTCTTCTTGGATGAGCAATAGTTGGTATTAGTTAAGTTCTAATTAGTTTTCTCTTAGTACTTCATGATTGATAAGTTAGTGTATCATATCAAAGGCTTGACCACAGCTTCGGTTTGGTGTACGATAACTTTGGATACAAACAAGTGCTACTAACCGTAGACTTGATTTGGAGATCTAAACAAGAGAAAATACTAGAGAACTCACTCAAGCCTAGCCATGGTTGACTTGATAATTCTCTAAGACACTCTCCACCATCACTTAAAACTATAACCACTAAATGCTTGACCATAGATTTAGTAGTTTATTTTACAACATCGTATGTGTCTTAACACGAACATATGATGGGTAAAGATATTAGAATATAGTTGAATATTGATTAGTGCTTTGAAAGAAAGAGGCCAAGTCTGAACCTTAGCTTTCTCTCTCATTAAGTTTTATAATTAACTTTAATTTATTCCTTTTAGATTTATTTTTTATAAAATCGTAATTCGGCCTAGAAAGTTTTTGTTTTCCCAAACCTTTTTGTGGATTCGATCTCACTCATCCGTACTAAATTTGACAAGCGTACTTTGAGTAGGTATTTTCTAGTGGCTCTAAAATTCTCTTATCAATCGTCTATATGATTCGAATAAGCGGATGAGGGGATATTTATATCCTAAGCGAGCACAGATTGTAGCTAAGAGTAACCATGAGCGTAATATAAATTCAGCGATTGGTTTTTACGGTAGCGAGTTGGACAGAGCGGAGAATAAATTTAGAAAGTATATCATTGAGTGTGGAAAAGATTTTGATGTAGAAAACGTGAAGGATGAGAATCTTTTGTTTGTAAATGATGAAAACGGGAAACGTTTTAATCGTTCTGAAGATCCAGGTCTGATATATGTACAAAATTGGTCAGAGGACGAGGAGGAGGAGGTCAAAGATCTAGTTCACCGCTAGTAATATATCGTGAGATTTTGTTTGTCTGGCACTGATCAAGTAGGTAACTCGCAGAGAGGAGGGAGGAAGGAACAGTCTTCTTGCTACTTAATGAAAGAATGAAAAAAATAAATTATCCATGTGTTCAGTCTTAATGTTTTTATAAGAAGTTCGGTGTACTGTTTCATAGTAGACTAAGTTTTCTATAGAAATGTATAGTAGATGTGTGTTGTTTGTATAGTAGATAGTTTGCATGTATTCAAGATATATACGTCAGGCAAACATAAGTATTTTATTAATGCAAGAGTAGCGTACATAACAATATTAAATAGATAAATAAACCTGAACTGTGACACATTCTTATCTGCAATATAATTTTAACCTCCTTGTATTCCAAGGATTTGGAATTCTAACTCATTCCTCTGTGATTAGATCGTAAGAACCAAGGTTTCTTTTGCCGATTACGATGAAAGGCCCTTCCCAATTTTTTGTAAGCTTCGCAACATTTTATTCCTCTTTGTATTTTGGTATTTTTCGTAGAGCGAGGTCTTGAATGTCAAATTATCTATTTCGATCTTGTATGTTGTGAGATTTTGCCAGTGCCTAATGGTATCTTCAAAGATTTATAATCGCTCGATCTCTTGTTTCTTCGATCTAGTTTATATTGCATGCTAACTAAAATTCATTCTCTTCATCAATTATTTTGGGGTCAAGTACAGGGTGATGATATTCAGTCGGGATAAGCACTTCAGTTCCGCAGGCTAACAAAAAAGGGGTACCACCCGTAGATACCCGTGGGGTTGTTCGATATGCCTATAGTGTATGTGATAACTCTTGAATCCAATTACCTTTTTTCTCTTTCAAACGTTTTTTTTTTTCTCGTCCAGTCAGATTAGCACCAACAGAGTGAGTTTTCTGTAATGGCAAGGTGTACTGTAAGTTCTTCACCTTCGGTGGGAGTACTCTTTATGAGTGGTTTGCCCAAATAATTCTTGAAATTTTGAAATGTTGCTTCAAACTTGTTATTCCACTCGATCTCTGGATCTTTTTTAGTCTTGCCTCTGCGTGTCCCTTCACGGAGTTGGTTAAACAACCATCTACATCGGTATGATGATTTAGATACAAATTGGTTAATTGCTACAATTTTATCGGCTACGTCTTTCTTCATTTTTGGTGAAGGCATCGATAATAGAGCTCGAATGTGATCGGAGTCAACTTCGATCCCCTTCTTACTAATTAAATACCCCAAGAATTTTCTTGATTGGACTTTGAACTGGTATTTATTAGGGTTGAGCTTTATCCTGTATGGCCGAAGAATTTCAAAAATTGTGTGAAGATCTGTGAGATAATTTTCTTTCTTGAGACTTTTACACAGCATATCATCGATGTAGACTTCTTTACTTTTCCCGATATGATCTTCGAATATTTGGGTCATAAATCTTTGATAAGTGGCTCCCATATTTTTTAGTCCGAAATACATGACTTTGTAATAGTATAATCCATGCTCTGTGATGAAAGCTATTTTTTCCTGGTCGTCGGGCAAGTGTGGTATTTGATTATATCTAGATGCAGTATCCATCATGGACAGAAGTTTATGTCCAGCGGTTGAATCTTGCAAATGATTGATTATAGGAAGAGGGAAACTGTCTTTCGAAGTATATTTGTTTAGGTTTGTAAAATCCACATAGACGTTAATCTTTACCATTTATCTTTGGTACTGCTACGATGTTTGAGACAGACCCCGTCAAGATAGTTTACCTTTCGAATAAATCCGATTTCAATAAGTTTATCGATCTCCTTGTTAACTTTCTCCCGGAGTCTGGGTGCTAATGTTCTCTATTTTTGTTTAACTGCCACAACCTTGTCTTTTAAGCAAAGTTATGGTAAATTAAAGAGGGATCGATACCTGGCATCTCTTGGAATGTCCTTGCGAACACATCACTATTTTCCTTTAAAAATTAAATAAACGCTTCACGTTATGTTAAAGATAGGCAAGTTCCAATATATGTGCCTTGCTTTCTCTGTTGATTTCGATGTACTCTGTTACTTCTGTATTTGATGGCTGATTTTCTTTGGGTTTAGTGTTTTGTAATTGTTATGCTTCGTATTCCTTAGAAGTTTCTATCACGATAGTCACCGTATTTTTACAAGCTCGAGCTAACTTCTGACTTTCTTTTATTTCATATATCTTTCTATTCCTATCAAATCGCAATACCAAATAGTAAGTTGAGGGAATGGCCTTCATGTTGTGGAGCCAACATCGTCTCATGATTCCTAGATATCGTGATTTGGCATTCATAACATAAAATGTTACGTCTATTATTGTTGGTCCTGCTGTGATAGAAAGTACAATTTTTCCTACTCGTTCTTCTTTAGACCCATTGAAGCCACTGATATCTATATCACTAGCCTCGACTTGATCTGTCAAGCCCATTAATCAATTATACTTTAAAAAGTACTTTAATGCTGCTTTCAGTATCTACCATTATTGTGTGTATTATAATATTCCTCATCTTTAACATAACAATGAGTGTGTCATGGTGAGGGAAACTGACATGACTTATATCACAATCTTTGAAGGAAATTTTCATTCTTCTATTACTGGATTCTGGAAGCAAACGGGCTTCTTTTTCCACCATGGATAGGTCATGACATTGGATGAGATGATATCTTTTGAATCAGACTAATATGTTGACCTTGTGTGTCTCGATGAAGTGGCTGAGACGGAGATGGTACAGGTATTTCTTCTATGTTCCTCCTTCGATATGAACGACCTCATTACCAAGCTTATAGCTTCCATTTTTGTAACTCTCCAGATCGATGATGTATTCGTACAATCTTCCATCTTTAAGTATGTACTTCATAAGTCTTTGTAGAACATAGTAGTTTCTATATCATGATGTTGGACTTTATGGTGTTTACAGTATGGCATACCCTCGATGGGTTGGAGGGGTTGGGCATTTTTGAAGAATTTGTCTTTCTGAAGTGTGGGTAGATATCGTCCAGTTTAGCAGTTAATCTTGGAAGGCTTGGTTTTGGAAGATCGTTTCCCTTTCAAGGTCGATCTCCATAAGATTTAGTTCATTTCCTGTCTCCCCCGATATCTACAGTGCGTTCAAATTCTCGTTTTGTAGTTTGTCCTTAATTTTGTTGTCATGATCGATTTTTGTGGCTTTATCTCTCGGACATCATCCTTTTGCGATCGATGTAACTGTCCACTTTTTCGATCATGTCTTCTAGAGTTATAGGTTTGTTCAAGATGAGGTGTTCCTTTGCTCTGCTTTCCATGAGTATAGCATTGGCCAAAACTGTAATTTTCTGGTCGAGGCTATCCACTTTTGTTGCCAAATCCATGAATTTTTTGGTGAATATTTCGAGTTTTTCCCCTGGTATTTGTTTAAGACTGATAAGAGAGTAGAGATTATCTTCTTAATTTGTCTCTATTAAGCAAATAATTTTTGACAAAAAGTTCTCACAGTTGTTCAAAAGTATGAATCGATCCTTCCTCTAATGAATGGAATAATCATAAAGGTTCGTCCTGAAGACTGGTAAAGAATTGTCAGCACAAGAAGTGATTTGACGTGGAATACAGACCTAAATAATCTTGGACTCTTGAATTTGTTGGATGGGATCAGTCTTCTTATATGTTTAGATTTTTAGCGTGTGAAAACTGGTTGGCACTTCACTGTCTAATAGATCTTGTACAATCGGGCTCTTCTGTAGTCTGCTGAAGATGCTCTTACTTGCACGTGTTTGGGCTTAAAATAGCTATTTAATGCGCTTTTCCATGTGCTCCTAAGTAACGAACTTCCGAGCTGTAATTGTATGACGTTGGAGATGACCTTCCCTGGGGTTGTAATCTCCACTTCCTTCACTAAGCCATTCGCGTACAAGGATTCGAGTCCTCCTCTTTGTAGGTCTTTGACTTGTCTGAGGTTAGCGGGGACTTTATCAAATTCTTGTTAAATAGCAGGTATTAGTATGATTTTGGGTCCACACTGGTTATGATCAGGTCGAATATATGTTTCTTGACTGGTACCTCTAGGAGGTTTTAACCTGTCTCGATATGAAATTCTTGACATAGCGGGCTGCACTTCTTTGTTCTTCTATGTTGTCATCTGTTGTCCTTAAAGAATTTTCAACGCATCTTGTACCTCTGTCAACTGTTGTTCTTGAATCGTTTGCTTTTCAATCTAGAAGTTCAAAGTAGCGCATAATTCTGCCATTTGGTTAGCTCCCGCACCGATTCCTTATGCCTGTCCAACTAGGGGATTTTGACTTGGACTTAGTATTCTGTGAAGATGACAAGTATCTGTTATATTCGAGAACTATGGTTAATGGTTCGATTCTTACAGACGGTGCTAAATATAAGAGCCTAACTTTGGATCTCAAACTTAGTATCTCACACCAAATATGATCAAAACGTTAGCAATTGCAAAATATCATTAACACACAAGAATTAGCATAAAAATCTCTGAATGGGTATAAACCACAACCTCTCTTAAGAATTTAGAAAGTGTAATCTTATTGTCTGAGTGACTATCCATTACAATGAGTGTACTGTATAGTTTTGTACAGACTTTGTAAATAGAAAAATTTGTCTATAATCAACTCTTCCTTGGTCCTCTTTATAGGACGTTTTGATGTGAACTCGTATGTGAAGAATGGAATTGTCGAGGACTGATATTGTCAAAGTCGTTCGAATGAGGTTGTATGCCGTTCGAACGAGTGGTCAAGTTTCTAGGGCTAAAGACCAACTATTGTAAAGTCGTTCGAACGGGCTTTGACGTCGCTCGAACGAGATTTCTATTTTTACAGTTTGGACTTTGTTCGTCAAAGTCGTTCGAACGGGCTTGGATGTCGTTCGAACGAGTTATCACATTTCTAGGGTTAAAGACCAATTATCGTAAAGTCGTTCGAACAGGCTTGGATGCCGTTTGAACGAGCTTAGCATAGGTTTCCTTTAGATGTTATTCTGAGACGTTGGGTTTGCCTCAAGATCTGTTCTCCTGGTATTTTTAGTTCCCTAGTATATAAAGGAGACTTAGGTTATTTTGTTTATTGGAGGTTAGATCAATAAAAGTTCAAAGAGAGAGACTTAGGGCTTAAGAGTAATTCCATTGTAATCAATTTATTTGAGCAATTGAAGTTCTTAAAAGAGATTTTTCCAATCAATTTCAGTGTTCTTCGTACAATTCTTCATTCTAGGGTTTCTCTATTCGTATTGTGGATTAAGTGATATCAGTTTTCCAATTATGATTCTCAGAGGGTGATTGTGGTTTATAGTTTCTATACGTGACCGTCTTAAGCAAACGAAGGAGAAGCTAGTGAGTCTGTTGAAGATTTATCGAAAACCTAATTAGAAGAAGAAAAATAATTTGGAGATGGGCGATTTTAACGATCAACTCACAACTTTAGAAACGGTAATTTCCGACCTAACTTCTACTGTAGGGGAGTTGGTAGAACAATTGTGTCTCACGAACCTCACGAAGGCTTCCGCTTCGACGAAACAGCGATGCCGCTCTTAACGGTGAGGTGGGGATTCCATTCTAAGCATCCTAAAACTTGGGATAAGAGTTTACCGTATCTTTAGTTTACGTTTAACTGGGCGATTCATGGTTTTACTTTGAAGTTTGTTTGGGGTACTTGCCTCAAAGCCCTTTTGATTTGGCTTGGTTATAAGACGGTGTCCGAAAAGGAAGAAGAGGAACAAGTTAAAGCTCAGCGTTTCATTGAGAAGATAAGCAAGGTTCATGAGGCAGTTGAAACACAATTGAAGAAGACTCAAGCGAAGTATAAGGCTCGCCACAACAAGCATCGGGTTTAGTATACTTTTCAAGAGGGTGACCTCGTTTGGTTGCATTTGGGTAAGCAACGGCTTAAGGGGGAAGGTAAGAAGCTCAAACCTATCCGCTATGGTCCGTTTATGATACTCAAGAAGATTGGTGACAATGCATTCCAATTGGATTTGCTACCTTTCATGAAGATGTATTCGGTGATTAATGTCGAGCATTTGAAGCTGTTCGAGCCGTCTCTTTTAGATGAAAACTCTACAATCAAAACTCGCCTACCGTCAGTTGATGACTTATGGATGGAAAAAGAAGATTCGTTGCAGGAGGATGGGATTCTAGAGAGGAAATTTCAGTCTACAAGACGGGGTAGTATTGAGTCGTCCCGAGTTGGGAAGAAAGGTTTGCTACTTAGCAAGTCGAACTGGTACAGCAGGGAAATGGGTAGCGCCGCATTCCCATATCTCCAGTTCTAGCTTGAGCAAGAGCCCAAGGCTCCTAAAGAGGGGAGCCATGATTCAGGAGGTGTGAACTCATATGTGAAGAATGGAATTGTCGAAGACTGATATTGTCGAAGTCGTTCGAATGAGCTTGTATGTCGTTTGAATGAGTGGTCAAGTTTCTAGGGCTACAGACCAACTATCGTAAAGTCGTTCGAACGGGCTTGGATGTCGTTCAAACGAGAACTTTGTTTTCACAGTTTTGGACTTCGTTCATCAAAGTCGTTCGAACGAGTTATCATGATTATAGGGTTAAAGACTAATTATCGCAAAATCGTTCAAACGGGCTTGGATGCCATTCGAACGAGTTTGGTGTAGGTTTCCTTTAGATGTTATTCTGTAACGTTGGGTTTGACTCGAGATCCGTTCTCTTGGTATTTTTAGTTTCCTAGTATATAAAGGGAACTTAGGTTATTTTGTTTATTGGAGGTTAGATTAATAAAAGTTATGAGAGATAGACTTAGGGCTTAAGAGTAATTCCATTGTAATTAATTGATTTGAGCAATTGAAGCTCTTAAAATGGATTTTTCCAACCAATTTCGGTGTTCTTCGTGCAATTCTTCGTTCTAGGGTTTCTCTATTCGTATTGTGGATTAATGGGTCTCATATTATGACCATTATCTCCTTACGAACGTTACAACATAGTTTTGACGAGTCTTCATAATGGTTGTGTAACAGTATGATCCTTACATTTTGTAACGAATTCTTTAATGACGTCAATCGATTAAGAAATCGAATTGTTTGTACGGAGGTCGATATCAAAACTTCTACGAGGTCGATGGCAGAAATAAGTCCTAACAATCGTCCCCTCTCAACCAAATGTAAGAGCCTAGTTTCTGATCTCAAACTTAGTATCTCACACCAAATATGATCAGAACATTAGCAATAGCAAAATATCATCAACATATAAGAATCAGCGTAAAAACTTCTGAATGGGTAAAAACCACGACCTCTCTTGAGGATTAAGAAATAATGATCTTATTGACTTAGTGACTATCTATTACGAATGTCTTTAATATGTTCTTCCTTGGTCATCTTTATAGGTCTCATATTATGACCGTTTTATGAGCATTATCTCCTTTAATCACGAACGCTACAACATAGTTTTGATGAGTCTTCATAATGATTATGTAACGGCATGATCCTTATGTTCTGTAACGGCTTCTTTAATGACGTCAATCGATTAAGGACTCGATCTGTTTGTACTGAGGTCGATTTCAAAACTTATACGAGGTTGAGGGTAGGAATAAGTCATTACAGTGCCGGCCTGCAAAATGCAATCGCTTGCGGCAAGCCAAGCATAGCCTAACTTTTTGTAAACATGTTTGAACATAGAATATACATGACAATTGAAGTGAATCTTGTAGAATCATCACTATCATATGATGAAGATATTAATTAAATTAGATAGAGCCTTAGATGCGAATTTTTTTTTTACCTTCTAGTTTTAATTTTTTAAATAAATAATCAATACATAAGAAATATATTACGCGTTAGAGAGTGAAAGACAACATAATTATAAGGTCTTTTTATATTGTAATTATTTTTGTGCTTCACCTACTTGAAAAGCTGGATACATAGTATACATTTTCATTGCTTTCGAATCAATTACATATAATCTTGTGTAACTGTATCACTGAATATGTATCCAAATTCCGTCACTAGGAATGTCATGATTAACCGCAAATAGCATATAATACCCCGGGGGTGCGACAATACCCGAAGTTGGCGTCGTCACTTGGACTTCATACAATAAAGGTGACACGGAAATTGCTACTCCCCGACCGAGAATAACCAACCTCTGATTCATGGAATATGAATGAGTCGTAAATGAAGGAGCTACAATTGTCACAAATACCGTTTCACCCTTTAATAGTGCAGTCGCTACCCTAAATCGAATCGTTAATCGTTGACCGTACTTTAACTTAGCTTGAGAAACCGGCGAAATAATCTTTGGGCGGAACTTTGTTGATGCCGAGTCTAAATAAGGGGGTGAGAATGCTTCCAAGCTTAATTCAGTTGGATAAAGAACTTTAGCAAAGTTATAGTTTATATGAGGATTGCTACCACCAACGAGAACTCGTCCATCACGGAGTAATATTGCAGTTGAGTGGTACATCCTTGGTATGGTAGATGGGTTTAGTGTTTCAAACCTAGACCCTACAGAGTTATCAGGACGATACAGCACTGGGTTTAGTACTGGGTCTCGACCAAGTTCCCATCCAGCTGACCCAGCCGAAGCCCCGTTGATGATCAAAACATTTCCATTAGGAAGTAAGATCATGTCACCCATCACTCTTGCTAAGGGCATCGTCTCCATGGACCAGAGTGGAGACTTGTCTGCGATTCTTATTCGCCCGCACGTACTTAAAGCCCCAATAAATTTCCCAGTGGTTGCTTGTTCAAACGACCCTTTTGGGGAACCCCCACAAATCAAAACTTCGGCTTCATTTGAACTCTTCAAAGAGAGAAGTACGGCAGAACCCGTGCTCGGGTAGCTCCGAGGATCACCCCCGGGAATTTCTGGATATATTCGAACAACGGTGTTTTTTACGTAGTCTAGTAAGATTGCCCGATTGTTTGCGAAGATGAAAAGGTGACCATCCACATTGAGGTTAACAAAAGGGTAGAGATTGTTCTCAGCGTTTGCTTCATTTGTTTGGACTAGAAATGGAAGAGAGTATACCTCATCAGTTGGAGCTGATTTTGGGTAAAACTCGTAGTTAAACTGCCGACGACCTCCGATTATAATAACACGTCCATCCGGTAATATATGATTAGTCGCGTACCACCTTCTCGCCTTTAGTCCACCTTGAATCTCTTCCCAATCACATTCACTGCACGGGCGAAAAATCCTGACTGCACGGTCACCATCGTTAAACCCACCAGTTTGTATCAGACGGCCGTCAGACGACACAGATCCTGATGAGCACCATACGTTTGTTTGAACCATAAGAGGTCGAAAAGTATTAGCTAAAACGTTATACTCTGCCGAGTGTGCGGTGCAATCGTATTTGATCACAAGCTCATTTGAGTTGTTTCGACATCTACCATCAGCTAACGACAAGTTGGACTTCCCAAAATCCGTACGATCGAAGATGACGACACGATCGTTGTTCATTAGCTGCATGTGCATTGAAACTATGCCGATGCTCTTCTGTAGGAGAGTCCATTGGCCTTGTCCCGGTGGTGCAGCGTGGATCAGATTCCGACGATTAGTACTTGAAGAAATGAATAGAAGCTGACATACTATTATTAGAAAGGAAAGAATAAAGGTCTTTCCCATCTTGTGTCTGAGAAAGAATTATAAAGGTGGTTTTTCTCCTATGCTGCCCTTTTAAAGCTTTCTCCAAAAAATAATAATTTAGTTTTATGATTAACCACGCGTATCCGTATCAAAAATTATAAACATGTTCCCGCGTCAAAACTTTGGAATATATTCTAGCTTTATCCGTGGTAACCTCGCTAACCAAACAACGGTAACTTTTTATTTTTTATTATCTAACTAGGGTGATCAGATTTCATAGTTTATCACAATTTACCCGACTAATCCCTGGGTACGTAAGATCCTGCAGACACATGCCCCGGGTAAGTTTGGACAAATACAGGCGAGTACTGGCACCTGGTTATGAGTCGATCCCAGGACCTCTGATTCTTGAGCCATGGTCATAGATGGCAACACAACAAAATACAACCACTTGTTGTTTGAGGGTAACTGTGACAAGGGTTGTGAACGAAAATTTGTAATTCTCATCAGTTGGATGTAGACATGATAACAGAATACAAGTGGACTAGAATTTATTCTAAATAGAATAAGGCAGTGGCCATCGGTTTATTATCTGCAGCGTTTCCATATGACCATATACTAGATGTGCTTATCTTTCTCAAGGTTATTTTCAATTGTCTCTTCTGGGAAAGAGCTAATTTTTTGTCCAAGCAGACAGGACTAGTTTGTTTTGAAGTGTTGAAAGCAACTAATTTGTTTTTATGAATTTTGTCTGGAATAATAGTGTCTTACAACTTGCGTTTATACTAAATCGACTTGGTGATGGACTCTGCGGAAAGATTTCGAGGTATTAAACTTCTATCTTAATCGAACAAGTATTTTCAGTTGTTACAAAATCAAATAATTCTATTTTATTAAAGTAGACTTCTAACATTCGAGTAGTTGTGAATTTGGTAGCAGGGTATAAAATATCAGCAATCATTGTTTCTGTTATATTAGTCCTATTCGTCGGAGTATTGGGTCTTCAATACAATATTTTGGCCAAGCTATCCAAGAAATGTAGATATTTGGGAGATATTTTGATCAGAAAGGTTTGCTATATCCTCTATTTTCCTGCTATTTCAGATATATCCAACACATCAGAAATACCATTGAAACAAACCATTGCACAATCATGTTATTGTTACGCGAAAAAATAATTCTCCAAAAAACATAGTTGTCTAGGTCGCTTGTGGCAAACGCAACCACATGATATTCCTATGTATTTATATTAGTCCTATCCGTCGGACTATTGGGTCTTCGATACAATATTTTGGTCAAGATATCCAAGAAATGTAGATATTTGGGCGATATTTTGATCAGAGAGGTTCGCTATATCCTCTATTTTCCTGCTATTTCAGAGATATCCAACACATCAGAAATACTATTGAAACAAACTATTGTACAATCATGTTATTGTTAGGCGAAAAAAATAATTCTCCAAAAAACATAGTTGTCTAGGTCGCTTGTGGCAAACACAACCACATGATATTCCTATGTATTTATATTAGTCCTATCCGTCGGACTATTGGGTCTTCGATACAATATTTTGGTCAAGATATCCAAGAAATGTAGATACTTGGGCGATATTTTGATCATAAATGTTCTCTATATGTTCTATTTTTCTGCTATTTCAGATATATCCAATACATAAGAAATACTATTGAAACAAACCATTGTACAATCATGTTGCTCGCTTGTGGCAAACGCAACCACCTGATAATCCTATGTATTAATATTAGTCCAATCCGTCGGACTATTGGGTCTTCGATACAATATTTTGGTCAAGATATCCATATCCAAGAAATGTAGATATTTGGGCGATATTTTGATCAGAAAGGTTCGCTATATCCTCTATTTTCCTGCTATTTCAGAGATATCCAACACATCAGAAATACCATTGAAACAAACCATTGTACAATCATGTTATTGTTAGGCGAAAGAAATAATTCTCCAAAAAACACAGTTGTCTAGGTCGCTTGTGGCAAATGCAACAGCCTGATATTCCTTATATATTTATATTTCTCTAGGTACCCTGGGCTAGTGGGTTATTTATATTTGGTATTGGGCTAGTGGTTTAGGACCACCTCTTGGAGAGTGGAGAGAGAGGTCACGAGTTCGAAACCTAACTTCGGGGGTCATCCGTCAAGATTTATCTTGACTTTAAATGGAGCGTACGGCTTGTGGAGGTACCGTGGCGAGCCCCGGGAGAATAGTTATGAGAATGGTAAAAAATAATGAACCTTATGGATTCCTAACAAAAATAAAAAAATATTTCTTTAGGTGGTCAACAAACCATGCAGGCCTTAAGTTGTTTTTCTAATTGAAGTTTTGATGATGAATTGTTGTGTTGATATCTTTAATGCTTATCGTGAACCACGTTGATTGAATGTATAACAGCGATAAGGTTAACAGCATTTTGAAGTCTTGATGCAATGTGTCATTATTTAGTGAAAAGAAGTCCGGTATAATTTATCGTCGTTTTCCAGTGAAATTTGATCTGTTTTTGGTTTTGTTGATAACTGTATCTTACTGTTTTTTAAGAAGAAACTTACTGAGACATAAATAAGGGTCATTCTCAAATCTTGGTCGACAAAAGATTGCATTAACTTTGACGTTTTTAGCTCATTAATGTTGTTATGTAACTAAGAATGATAATAGTATGTTAATTATCCAAAATAAGGACAACTGCTACTAATGTTCTTTTGTGTGTATAAAGTTGTAATCTTAGAATCACAGAGTAAAAAAGCGTCAGCGGTCCCAAACCGTTGATAGTTTGTGGGTAACCATTTCAATTACACCAATATTGATTGAAGGACAGCTCATAAGCATTTATGAAATATAATCAAGGTTTTGTAGGTGATGCGTTAAAGGAAGGTGATAAGGTGGTTCTGGTCGTCGCCCTATTGCAAGAAAATGTTGTAAGTAGCTGCTGTTGAAGGATAATACTTTGACGTCTCAAATAGCAAACGAGAACAGGTTGTGGATCAGAAATTCAGAATCGTAGCAACCTGCATGTCTATCCTTGAGGATTTTCATAAATAATTGTTGAAATTGAAATCAACAGATTATGACAAGCGAAAATCATGTTTCACCTACCAACTCATTTGTTCATCCTGATAAGGCGCTAAATCAGAAATGTCGAAATTGTTCTGCTTCACAAGTTTTATTTAAGTACATTTCATATTTTAGGCTTCTGAATAAACTTTGATCCATGCGTAAAACTTCCATTCATTGGAATGAATGAATGAAAATAGTTTTTGTTTTACAATGGATTGTGGACCAATGATTGGCTCGCATTTAAACTAAGATTGTAACGTTTGTTATTAAAGTGAATAACGGTCATATTATAAGACTTATAAATAGGACCAGAGAACTACAAATTAAACACAGACTTTTCCTATCAAGAAAATCTATACAGAACTATTCAGAGCGTTCGTTGTAATAGCTAGTCAATCAATAAGATCAGTCTTTCTAAAGCCTCAAGAGAGGTCATGGTTTTTACCTATTCAAAGGTTTCCACGCTAATTCTTGTGTGATTAGTTGTTATTTCTTATGTTCTGATTATATTTGGTGTGAGATACTAAGTTCGAGATATAAAATTAGGCTCTTACGATACGAACATTCTCTAGTACCAGTGGGCAGTTTGCTTGCTCTTTTTGGGCTAGAATTTATGCTAAAATTTACCTCTCTATGAATGTTGGATATTGATAGAAGAAAAAAGGTTTTAAGAATTTTCATTTGTTGTAAAGTTGCCAAGGGACATCAACACTATTAAAAGCCTCCACTGCTGCTAGAGAGTAGGATACCACAAGGGTTTCGTAGCAGCCCTCATTATGAGCTACTTCCATTGCTGCTACTACACAGTACACATGCACATTCTTCAAAGAAGGATGAAGTAACTCCTATATTTTCTACCACATATGGGCTTAAAGGGATATGGGGCTGAGGGGAAAACAAAAGAAGAATACTACTGTTGGATAATATCCTATTCTATCAGTTAATCGCAATATTGATAGAGAGAAGAGTAAGATATTATTGATAGGCTTCAACCTCTCTGTATTCTCAGAGATTAGTATTACAAGAAGATAACCCTTTAGGTTATCAATAATAACTCAAACTATCCCCATAAACCCTAATGGTCTATGTATTCCCAGTTGGGTTTTACTAACACTCCCCCTTGGGGAGTTCCATACCAGGACAACTTGCCTCATCCAAACCTCTGCCTAGAATAACCCATTTGGGCAAAAAGTTGTGTAAGGAAAAAGTACAATTCTATACCCTGTATGGGTTGTGGATGCATATATGTTGGTTCATCAATACCTCTAGTTAGTAAAACCTTATGGGATAAAAATTATACTATTAGGGAAAATAGTACAACATGTGTCCACGGAAGGACAGGATTACTCCCCCTGACGTCGATCTCCCTGAGAAAATAAATCATGTAAACTTCACATGCTGATTCCGTGTACTAGTCTCTTGAATGTAGGATGTGCAAGAGCCTTTGTCAATAGATCATCTAAGTTATCTTTTGAACGGACTTGAACAACGTCAATCTCATTCATCTTCTACAACTTATGTATGTGGAAGAATTTGGGTAAAATGTGCTTCGTTTTGTCGCCTTTAATAAATCCGTCCTTGACTTGAATGATACAAGCTGCGTTGTCTTCATAAAGAGTCGTCGGTTTATCTTGGATAGAACTTAGACCTCAACTCCTGTTGATGTGATTGATCATGGGACAGAGCTAGAAATATTCTCTGCTAGCTTCATGAAGTGCAAGAATCTCCGCGTGGTTCGAAGATGTAACAACCATCGTCTGCTTCACTGTTCTCCATGAAATCACTGTATCTCCATACAATAACACATAACTCTATTGTGATCGGCTTTTATGTGGATCTGACAAATATCCTATATCGGTGTATCCTATAATTTATCGTTTGCCAATATTTTGATAGAATAAACCCCAGTCTTTCGCGCCAATGAGATATCTCAGAATGTGCTTGATCCCATTCCAGTACCTTTGGGCAGGTGCATAATTATGGCGTGCCAAACAGTTTACTACGAATGAGATATCAGGTTAAGTATACCCTGCTAAGTATAACAAAGTACCAATTGCTCCTAGATATGGCGTCTCAAGCCCTAGAAGTTTCTCCCCCTCATCTGGAGGACGATAAATGTCCTTATTCACATCCAATGAATGGACATGCATATGCTTCTTGGCATTGTATGCCGTATACGTCGCCTGATGTACAAAAACATTTTATGATTCATTCAATATACGCCGCCTGATGTACTATTATGCTGCGACCATGATGTTCGATCTGCAAACTGAGACAAAATTTTGTTTTCCCAAGGTCTTTCATTTCGAATTCCTTCCTAAGGTATTCGGCATCATTCACGATCTTCCCCGGAGTTTTGATGATATTCAAATCGTCTACATAAACTACAATGATGGCAAAACCTGTTTTCGTTTTTTGATGAAAACGTATGGGTAAACAAGGCTATTCGTAAAGCCCTCGGCCTTTAAATATATAGCCAGCCTGTTGTGCCACATTGGCCCTTATTATTTCAAACCATACAATGAGTTATCTAGTTTTATTACGTAGGTACCCCGTGTGCCTAGCATTGTCGCTTTTGTAAGCATAAACCCTTCTGGTAGCTTCATGTAGATCTCCAAATCTAATTTCCCATATAGATACGCAGTAACTACATCCATAAGACGTATGTCAAGCTCATTCCTAATGACTGATAGACTGAACAAGTAACAAAATTGTAGTAGCATATCCCCAGATTCGACAAGCGTAAGCTAGCAAAGCGTAGTCGAAGAAAGCCGTACATGATCGAAGACAGATAGCATTCAAAAAGATATATTTAGTCCTCGACCTACTAAAAGTAGCCGTTGTATGTATGAAATTTATCAAGATTTGTTAGCGATCACACGCTTCAATAATCATCCATATATCTTTCTTACAATGACAGCTAATCCAAGATGGTCTGAGATTAACAATGCACTCCTACCTAATCAGTCAGTCTATAATCGACCAAATTTAGTAGCCCGCGTGTTTGAGTTAAAGAAGAAAGTTTTGTTAAAGGAAGTTGAGAATAACCGTATTTTTGGAACATGTGTGGACAATTGAATTTCAAAAGCGTGGTTTACCGCATATGCATGCATTGTTCTTCCTAAGTCGTGAGGATAAAATACGAACAATATCACAGGTTGATAAAATCGTAAGCGCCGAAATTCCTGATGAAAAAGAACATCCCGCTCTTTTTAGAACCATAATGAAATGTATGATTCATGGACTGTGCAGGCCTGCAAACATGAATGCCCCGTGTATGGATAGTGGCAACTGCACAAAGCGATATCCTAGACAATATGCTGAAGAAACAACTATGGGTCCAGATGGTTATCCTGTTTACAGACGACGACCAACACCTGATAAAACTTATATCGTTAAAGGGAAAATAGTTGATAACAGGGATGTTGTGCCATATAACCCTTACCTGTCTGAATTATTTGACTGTCACATCAATGTCAAAATTTGTGTGGGCCTTCAATGTGTAAAATACATTTACAAGTATATTTACAAGGGACATGATCGAGCAACTATGGTCATCGCTTGGGATAAAATACAACAATATCTCGATTCTCGATATATTGGACCACCAGAAGGAGCATGGCGTATTTTTAGTTTTAATCTTCACCATGAAAAACCAAGTGTTGTACACTTGCTTTACACTTACCTGGAATGCATAATGTTGTTTTCAACACAAGTGAGACCATGGCATCTATTCGTGCTCGAGCAGCTAATAAAAAAACATCTTTAACTGCCTTTTTTGAATACTGTACTGAAAATGCAGAAGCACAAGCATTTACATACCAACAATTTCCCCAACATTATGGTTGGCATGGTCCTGATGGTAGAAACATTTGGACAAAGAGAGTACAACAACAAAAATTTCTATTGGCCGAATATATTATGCAAGCCCAAATTCTGGAGAGAGATACTACTTACGTTTGCTTTTAACTGTAGTGAATGGTCCAATATCTTTTCAATATTTGCGTACGCACAATGACATTTTGTATGACACATTCAAAGCAGCATGTGCTGTCATGGGACTTTTGGAAGATGATAAAGAATGGGTTGATTGTTTAGAAGAAACAGCCGTGATGAAAACTGGATATCAGTTGAGAAGAATGTTCAGTATTATTCTATCAGAATGTAATCCAATACACCCAAAACATTTGTGATGACCTCATTTACAAACTTCGTACCTAGTTAAACATTCAAAATCCGACCGGGGATCATGTCAAAGATTATGGTTTATATCTATTGGATGAATTGTTATTCGAATCGGGTAAAAGTCTACATGATTTTCCTCCAATGCCACTACCAATAGGAAATTGGCATTCCCTAAATGGAAATAGACTCATAATAGAACAATTATAATTCTAATATGACAGATAATTTATACATGCTATGGCTAATGTGAGTCAGATGAATAGTACTCAAGCGCAACCATATAATGCCGTTATAGATTTTGTGGCTAATAATAGGGGGCAACTTTTCTTCTAGAATGGAGCAGCCGGTACTAGTAAAACATTTATTTACAATACTATTGCTGCTACTTGCCGAAGGGAGGGGGATATCGTTATTATGGTTGCCAGCTCGGGGATTGCATCATTGCTTTTTGATAGAGGAAGAACTGCACATTCAAGATTCAAAATCCCATTAAATGTGTTGGATAACTCAAAGTGTAGATTTACTAAGTAATTTATTCATGCAGAGTTGTTTAGAGAAACTAAACTTATTATATGGGATGAGGTACCGATGTAACATAAACACTGTGTTGAGGCAGTTGAACAGACATTACGAGACATTCGTGACGATAGTAGACCATTTGGTGGAATTACAGTTGTCCTTGGAGGAGATTTTCGTAAAATACTGCCAGTTGTACCCAAAGGTGCACGTGAACAAATTATTGCAGCATCGTTAAGACGATCATCCTTATGGAGACATGTACATGTTCTGTCATTGGTGGATAACATGCGTTTGGATCATGCAAACCCTGATAATGTACGGTTTGCAGATTATTTGATGGGGGTAACTATTTTGCTAAATTATTTTCACAGTTATTTCTAACATATTCAATCAGAATGTTAACATCTTAATTTACTTTGTTATTTCAACAATTATTAGATTAGAAGCAACCCTGAAAAAGCAATTCAATTGCCTTCAACAATTCAAAATTGTGCAAATATTCATGACCTAATACTCTCGGTCTACTCGAACTTGAATATTTCTTGCGAAAGAGAGCAAGGTTTTATAACAAATAGGATAATCTTATCTGCAAGAAACGACGATGTTAGCTCGATTAATGATGGGGCTTTAAGCCCTTTTCCGGGAGAATCAATAGTTTATTTGGCAGCAGATATAATTGAGGAAGATGAGTCTGCAGATCGTACGTTTAATAATTATCACCCAAGTGAGTACCTAAATAGTCTAGACCCTCCAAGTTTGTCACCGTTTAAGCTAAAATTGAAAGTTGGATGTCCGATAATGTTACTTAAAAATCTTGCTCCAAAAGATGGACTATGCAATGGAACTCGACTAATAGTAGTCCGATGTGATACACGCATAATAGAGGCAAAGATCTTGACCGGTGATCATTCTGGAAATTTGGTCTTTATTCCAAGGATTTCTTTGATACCCTCAATGAGAGAAATGCCTTTTGAAATGACACGACGACAGTTCCCTATACGGGTAGCATATGACATGACAATTAATAAATCACAAGGACAATCGGTCAAATATGTGGAGATAGATCTACGGATAGAAGTTTTCTCTCATGGACAACTATATGTGGCATTGTCGAGATGTACTTCAACAAACAGAATCACCACACTATTGCCTCCAAATACTTTGCGTTGTAGAACTAACATTGTTTACCCTGAAGTCTTATTGTAATTGAAGTATGTATCTCTGACTTGCTTTCGTAAATATTATTTTTCCAATATCTTTTATGCTGCTAATTTATATATCTACTACTTGCTATAGGATTTTCCAGATTTATTTCAAGTAAGCACAAATTAGCACAGTTGAGAGAAATGTTGAATATGGAACCGGTAAGAAACTTTTACATAATTTATTACTTAACAATTTTAGATTTTACCTCATAATTTCTCAATGATTTTTCTTTTAATTTAAACAGAAATGGGTCGAGCTTTACCACAAGAACTCTAAGCCTGTCAACTACTTCAGATTGGACATTAGAACTTATTGCTTACTCAATTTTCAACCAGAATGGATCAAAGTGCTCTTCAAGATTTGATGACTAATCGAATAATGGAATAGACTTAGATTTATTTTATGTTTTATAATTCCCAATGCATTAAAACAAATTTCTTCTTTTCATTTAAGTGTTTAGACAAAGACTCATTGATAAGTCATTATTATTTCCCTTTATATATAATTTCCTTTTACAGTATTTTTACTATGTTTAATTTAAATCTACGCACAATTTACTCTTAAGACTTTTATCCAATTACTTTCATGGTTGCATAAAATGCCTCTACCAAATTTAAGGTTTGTGTTGAATATCACTAATAATTATATTTTAGCTCTTTATATATTTCTAACAGTGACGTAATCATCGTGGCGAGCGATAGTTCTAAAATAGCGCATTTCTACTCTATGTGTGGACCCAAGTTCTGCTCTATGAAGATTACTGAAGATGTACGAGAGTATGCTAAGGAGCACAGTTATGGCAGTATCGAAGAAGTTGTTCAACATGGAATAGATGCAATGAGTAAAGAGTTTTTGCTTGCTAAGAAAACTGTGAGTGGGGAACAACATGGTGAAATTGGGGGAGAAATCTACTTGCATGCCGATTATGTTGGTGGTTCGGATTGATAAAGGTTAGTGCTTTCTGGCCATTATTCTCGAAATGTTATTCTTATTTCAAATTATTGTTTTTATCTGATCAAAGGTCTCTTTAAAATAATGCTAACTTTATGTGTTTCTTGCGATGCCATCGGGATGGCAAACAAACATTAGAATCTTTGGTTTCTGGTAGCTTATTGAAATGAAATGGAATAAGCTTTCCTGCAATTCTCACTATGGTGTGTTCACGTGCAGGATTTTCTTCCTGAAAAACCATTGTAGGGTGTGGGGCAACAATTTTAGAATCTTAATATCTGCGGAGGTTTATCGCCTATTAGTTGTTTATATCAAATAAATTGTTATCAGCTTGATTATTTAAAGGATAAACAGATATTGCAATATTAACAATATTGCTTGACGGAATAACATAAATTATTTTCTCTTTTTTTTGCGAAGTTACAAGTGAATAAATATAACAACATAACCTCTCCAATAGTATTAATAATGATTGATATATACATGGTGAAACTGTATCTATGTTTAGAAACTAATATAACCTCTCCAATGTAAATATTATCATACTTATACATTTGAGGTATTTCATTTAATGAATATTTTTCATGATTAAGAAGACTTTGACATATAAAGAAAAATCATGATATGAATGCTTATAGACATAGTCTAATTGATAGAATAGATATGACTAAGCTTACTTACACTGAGATAAAAGTTAAAGTACCAAAATTATAGAAATTGGATGGATCTATTCTGATGGGTGCAAAAGATATGTTTAGAGTAGTGGACCTTGGGCTATAGATGGGTGTCTAATAAGACTTATTCCATGAAGCAAAAACTTTAATCCTGATAGTCAAAGAACCTTAAATGCTTTGATCTGGGTGAAGTTTCCAGGGTTAAGGACTGAATACTTAGACTTACAAACTCTAATGCCAATTGGTAAAGCTCTTGGCAATCCATTTTAAATTGATGAAGCAACCAAGAAGTTAGAATATGGCTTCTTTGCAAGTGTGCTAATTGATATTAATTTATCAAAGCCCATACCTATTCAGATTTGGGTGAAGGCAGAAGATGATGAATTCTGGCAAGATGTTGAGATAAGCAGTTTCCTAAATTATGTGGACACTGTAAGATTGTGGGTCACCAAATGGGGGAGAAAGAGAGAAGTAGACTGCAAAACTCTAAGAAAAGGGATCTTGTATTGGAGGTTACAATAACTGGGGGTGTCCTCAAGGCAAAAGAAATCAAAAGCCAGTTCCAAAGTCTAACAAGACTAAGGAGATTCAACAACAACAAACTATAATCCCACACAGTAAGGATAACCATAAGAGAAAGGAAAATGAGTTTCAGTCTACAATTCTTGAAGAAGAGGATTAACCAATAATTATTTTTAGAGGATTGGAGAACATAGCAACCAAGTATTCAGGATTGGGACCAAAGTTTTAAGAGCTGAATAAAAGATTTGATATGGAGTTACAGAATGTGGTCACTGATAGGGGTGCAACTACTGCTACAGTGAGGGGGTATGCAAATGCAAATGAAGGGGTAGTTCAAGAGAATGAAGAAATGGTTCATAATGTTAAGAATCTGCAAGTGGTTGAGTACATTACTCCACACAACCAAATTAGTCCATCGCAGCATGGTGGGGAGATCACTCCAGTTTTTGTTTTTGCTTATGACTAAGAATCTTTAATAGTGAAGAGTTTTACTTTATTTTTTATTTCGGTTTTTGTTTTTGCCGTGGCGATCTACAGGTAGTACTAGTCTATATTACATTACACAATGGTGTTTTTCATATAAACAAGTTTGCCACTATCTCAAAGATAAAGAGAGGCTGAGATTTGTGGGAAAGAACGAGAACGACGGACTAGATTTGTTCAACTCTTTGGCTTATGGGTACTTTTGACATAACACAAATAAATGGTATTTAAGTTTTATTGCTTCTTTATCTTTCCCATCCTAAGCCCGACTCTCCCAATTCATTCACTCAATCAACCCCCAAGCCCTATTCTCCTTCATTTATCACAATTTTTTTTTCTCTCTCTCTCTCACACACACACAATGGAAGCTAAGATTGGCAAATTGTTGGACTCGGTGAGCTCCTTCTTTAGTGGCAGTGATTAGATCCCTTGGTGCGATCACCATATCGTCTTAGGATAATTAAGGAGAAGTATCCTGGGTCAATCTTTCGCCACTCTCCCATCATAGGCCTTTGTATAAGAGATCTATCTTGGCTCCAATTGATTTAGTAGTCTTTATCGCTTAATTGTTTGTTTATTGGTTGGAGTTATTATAATCCAACAAGTAACCAACCAAACATGATTTTGTTCTTACCCATATTACCAAAATACTTGAATTCATTGTTTCTGTTGTACCATACAGATACAGTATGAGTTTTTGTTTAGAAAGAAGAATTTTTTTTTCTTTTTTCTGTTTAACTTTGGGTGTTAGCAACTTAGCGGGAGTGAGGATGGTGTCACTGAATTTTGTATATACTAGTGGGTAACCTATATTCTGATAGTCTGTAGCTTAATAATCTCTATTTGATTTCACATAAATCAAAATGGAGGAGGCCGGTAAAGTGGAAAACCAACCTTCCGAAGAAATTATTGAAAATGTTATGAAAATGAATCAGAAAACACTGGAGGAGGCACTTTCTAGGCACAGGTGAAAACCAACCTTCCAAAGAAATTATTAAAAATGTCGTGAAAATGAATCAGGAAACACTGGAGGAGGCACTTTCTAGGCACAGGTAATTTTTTTCTTGATCCTGCATGATAAAATTTCCTTGGTACCTTTTGTTCTCATTATGGTCTCTTACAATTTTCAAGAGCATTCATGCATTTGGCAAACAAAACTGATCACATTCTGGATTTTGTTATTCTCTGTGAAGTGTATGTTATAGTTGCTTAATTTTGTTGTCTAATTACGTTGTGTACACATCCACATGTTATTTTAGCGTGTATAAAGGGGTCCTTATTCATTTTCAAGTTTTAGATAGTGTTAGATGTTGAGATTTTGATTTGCTTGGTTTGCCTAGATATGATATCACAACTGGAACTTGGGAAGTCCGAAGAGAAACGAAAACCAGACAAGCATGTCAACGGAATATTCTGGATCATACTTCTTAATCTTGGAATATTTGGCGCGGATCATTTGTTTCATGTACAGTAAGATTTCTTCCATAGTGTTTTCTTTGGTAATTATCTAGAAGGTTTTGGGGTTGGGAAGTTTGTAGATTGAGCTCCAATCATGCTAATCATATCAATTCAAAACCTTGATCTCTGAGATTTATTTTATTAGCGTATCAATTTTTATGTTTAGATTGTTCATGATTTCTTTCTAGGCTTTTTATTAGAAAGTAAGGGTGACCATTAGAGTCATGAAATATTCATATCTTCTCAGGTTCGCAAGATCAAATTGTTATACTTTTACCACAACCGGCGTGCTTGGTACCAGTTTGTGACTTCAACATTCTGTCATGCTAACTGGTAAGACCTCAATCTGTAGTTTGAACTGAAATTATAGTATTATAAGATTGCATTCTTCTAAATGTAAGCATATGTGCCTTTCTGCTGACAGTCATCACTATGTAAAGAAGACATGGAGAAATCCCCTTTGGGTTTTTTAAGTTTTTTGTCCATGCTTGCCACTAAAACTTGACTTTATGCGATATTTACATTCCTGGAGATGTAAATATAGTCATTTAACAAAGCTTCAGTCTGGATTAGGCTGGCATGCACGGACAATAAGTCTTATTTTGCAAGGTTTAAAATATCGCATCAAGGTGTTATGTTATTGGTTGAAGCTTTCAGTGTATTATAAACCTATTGTAGTTTACTTTTGATATAAGATAATCAGGATTAGTTAGTTTCAAAATATTAAACCCCGTGATTTTTTTATTTTTATAAAAACACTTTATTCTTTTTGGTGCAGAAAAGAAATTGCCCAGTTGTAGAACAAAGAAACTGCTATGAAAAAAACGGTTGCAAAGCTGAACAGAAGGTCAAGAAGAAACAAATGGATGATGAGATTACTAAACTTTCTTCAGACCTCAAAGTAAAACAGTGTCCAGCTTGGGTTTCAATCATTTTGTACTTTGAAATTGGTAATGTATACTTCATACTTCATAGTGTCCAGCTTGGGTTTCAATCATTCTGTACTTTGAAATTGGTAATATATACTTCATACTTCATTTGACATGTAAAATAATGTGCTCAAACTATATGAGTATATTAGGTTAAATCATTGCTTTATTTATTTTTTCTTCAAATATTTGCAACTACAATATATTTGGATTCGGTCGTCGCTTTGGTACATGTGAAATGATGTTTTCTTTTGTTATGAGTAATGATTTAGTTTCCATCGGGGGAGGTGGATATATTTGGATTCGGTCGTCGCATTTGGTATATGAGAAATAATGTTTACTTTTGTTATGAGTAGTGCTTTAGTTTCCATTGAGGGAGATGGATAGGCTTAAGTGTAATTTGATTCGGCCATGAACATTGATCTTATGGGTAGCGCCTGTGAGGGATTATTTCTAATCCCCGTATTGAGTCCGATATTCGAACTCACATAGCTCGAGTAAACATACTGATAACAATTCAAGGACTAAAAGAAAGGAGATCGTAATACAGACTTCCTCATCTACAGCTCGGGGATGACAAAGCATCCAATAACATCGCACTGCAGAAAATAGTCAGATATCTATTAACTGTTTGAATACACACAAACACTATTAGAGATCATATCTTCATCAACAGTTTGGAGATATCAAAGCATCCTGTGACTTCGTGCTACAGAAGATACTCCTTCACTTATCAATAGATCGTATGAACACGAGCATCACAAGAGATTGTATCTTCCCAACGGTTTGAAGCCACAGCTAAAGAATGTTAATGGATCTGTTACAGATCAAACAAATATCAAGACGTTACAAAAGAGCACCATGAAGACTCATCAAAACTCGATATTGTAACGGTCCTCATCAATGTAACCAACGGTCATATTATAAAACCTATAAATAATACTAGATAGCTACGGATTAGAGAGGCTACTCTGAGAACCTCTAAAAGATTTTTTCAACATCTCTCTCTCTCTCTCTCTCTCTCATTGTAATAACTAACAGTCTAAATATACATCTCTCTCTCTTTATAAAAGCCTCAGGAGAGGTCATGGATTTTAACCCATTCAAGGGTTTTCCACGCTAAATCTAGTGTTGTTTGTTTCCTGTTTATAACTAAACATACTAGATTTCGAAGGTGTAAAGCGCTATCTTTGTGCAATACAAAAATAGTCTATTATATTTGGCGCCGTCTGTGGGAATGAAGATTACACTCAACGTTCTCCAATCAAGTTTTCACCGTATTTATCTTTGAAAGATGGCAAATCAAGAAAAATAACACCACGCCCTGCCTGACGCTACTAAAAGAGTGACGGATCTGCGAACAACTGTGCAAGCAAAAACTGAGCAACGAATGGAGCTGGAGAAGCAGCTCACAGCATGCAAAACACAATCAGGGCACTCCAAGCTTAAATAACGGCAAATTCGAGACAGCAGAACACTCTGCCCGTAGCCTCGAGGATATCAATCTATGATCGCCTGGTACATCGTGGCAGAAATACCGCGCTTCCTCAAATTTACTAAGAATCAGTTCTACCTCGGAGTCACATCAATCCACCATTACCCGCTGGAGTGGTAATAGATCTACAGCCACAAGAGGAGCAAAATGGAGAAAAACCTCGAGTTTGAGTCTATGACCGCATGAGAGAAGCAACAGGAGAGCATAATCCTGCGAGAGGTCCAACAACAAGACGAGCTGTCATGTCTCGACAACATCTCACTCTAGAACAAGTGGAGAAACGCATCAAAGAGCTCTTAGACGCTCAAATACTCATTGGAAGGAGAAACTATGCAAGATTACAGAAGAGTCTACTCGCACAAGAGTTACTAGACGAAGAAGTACCAACCAGTTTTCGCATTCCAACGATTCAGAAATACCAAGGGGGGGATCATGTGGAACACGTCCAAGAATTTCAAGATTCTTTGGGGCTGTATTCCTCCTCCAACCACATCCCCTGCCGTCTATTCCTGACCAGCTTAAAAGGTGAGCCTCTACGATGGTTTCACACACTCGATGAAGGATCTATCTTCACCTTTGAGCAACTTCGCGAACTGTTCATCAAGAACTATTCACATAATAAAGACAAGAAGGAAAGTCTTTACTCTTTGTTTAGTCTCAAGGAGGCGTAAGGGGAAAGATTGGAGACATTTACCAGAAAAAATTTCGGGCTAACTCGAAAGCTCGATAACCTTGACAAAAGGATCATGATCTCTGCTTTCACCAATGCGTTACTCATAGATGAACAAGTCAAGGAATATCTGATCTTCAACAAGCCGCTGACATTAGAGGATATGATGGAAAAGGTCAACAATTTCATCTATCTTGAAAGACTGACGACTGAGAAACAAAAACCTCTGCGCATCGCTCTATCCACCAGGGATCATACCGGAGAATGTACTCGCAACAACAGTAAAGACTACGGAGGTGATAAGAAACGTTTCAAGTCCTATGATAATCGAGCACGCCATGGACAAAAGTGACCGATTTCGCGCTTACCAAGTTGGCAACTACTATTGCTAACATATATCCGCTACTGTAAAAGGATGAACTCTTCAAAAATGCCAATACTCTTCAACCCATACCAGGAAAGCCGTATTGCATTCACCACAAGATCCACCATCATGACACGGAACAGTGTTTCTCCCCTTGAGTATATTTTTGCATGGTCGGATGCTTGAATATATTGTGGACGTAAAAAGTTACAAAGATGGCAGCTACAAAACTGAAATCACGGTTGTCCAGACTAACGAAGCGAATGAGGAAAAACATTTATACTTTATCAAGACTCAGACAGTTAGCCACTCCAGCAAATCCAAGAGCTGACGCGTTGGACAATGCTATGATCTGACAATGGTAGATAAAGAAGCTCGTTTGTTGTCAGTATCCAGCAACTGACGATCTTGGATTTCTTTCAAAGACTATGACGTACGTCACGTCAACTTCCCGCATCACGATGCTCTTGTCATCATGTTAAAAATAAAGAACATAGTTCTACATACAATGATGGTAGACACCGGCAGCAACATCGAACTACTATTCTAGGGCATGATCGACCAAATGGGTTTAGCGGACAAGGTCGAGCCAAGTGACATCAACGCCTTTGGATTCAACGGTTCCAAGGAAGAACACGTAGGAAAAATTGCACTTCCCATCATGGCCGGACCAGTCACACTTGATGTAGTTTTTTACGTTATCAATACAAAATCCTGCTACCTGGGTATCCTGGGACGACCATGGTTGCATAACATGAAAGCTATTCCCTCCACATATCATCAAGCATTACGGTTCGACTGGAAAGGAGGGATCTACGAAATCAAAGGCAGCCAAAAATTAGCTCGATCTTGCGATAATACTATTGAAACTGAGCCAGCTACAACAGATCCAACATAGCAATTACAGTATTCAGTACCAGCAGAACATCAACTGCCAAGCGCCGAACTAATAAAATATATCGAGATCAACGGCGCACAAAGTAGAACTCACATCGAGACCCTCTTGAGCACGGATGAACGTTCAAGTCTCATACAATTCCTTTCGGATAACCACGATGTTTTTGCGTGGACGTTCCACGAAATGCCAGGGATTGATCCAGCCTTGGCGTGCCACAAGCTAGAGTTGAAAGAGAAGGCAAAACCGGTTAAACAGAAGCAACGAACTCTAGCACCAAAAATACAAGACGAAGTAAACAAAGAGATCGACAAATTGATTGAGGTCGGTTTTATCCGCAAAGCTATTTACCCAGACTGGATCTCGACCATTGTCGCAGTCCCAAAGAAAAACGACAAGATCAGAATCTGCGTCGATTTCACGAATCTCAATCGACACACTCCAAAAGATAGCTTTCCACTTCCAATCATCAACCATCTGCTCGATTCAACAGCAGGGCACAAATTCTTCTCTATGATGGATGTTGCATCCGGATACAATCAGATACCACTTTTCCCTAAAGATCAAGATAAGACTGCGTTCATCACCGAACAAGGCCTGTATTGCTATAAGGTCGTGCCTTTCGGCCTGAAAAATGTTGGCGCTACCTATCAGAGATTGATGAGGCAAATGTTCAAAGATCAACTCGGTAAAACAATGGAGGTTTACATCAATGACATGTTTTACAAGAGTCTCAAGAAAGAGGACCATTTGGTAGATTTACGAACAACTTTTGAGATTTTGAAATGCGCTTGAATCTGACAAATGCTAGTTCGGAGTACAATCTGGAAAATTATTGGGTCACCTAATCAGCAAATGAGGAATTAAAGCTGATCCATCACGCATACGAGCTCCCTTGGCTATGCCTTCACCAAAGACAAAAAAGGATGTTCAGAAACTAGTCGGGAAGATCGCAGCACTTAACAGATTTGTATCCAAATCATCAAACAGATGCCGACCTCTATTTGACCTGCTAAAACAAGGTACATCGCGGAGAAAGTCAAAGAAAGATCCCGAGATCGAGTGGATAGATAAATGCAAAGCCGCTTTCCTCGTACTCAAACAACATTTAGGTAAACCACCAGTTATGAGCACACCAGCAGATGGAGAAGAACTAACAGTATACCTAGACGTCACAGATACTTCTCTCAGCTCTGTTCTCCTCCAACTCGACAAAAAAACTGAGAAACCAGTCTATTTTATCAGCAAGACTCTGACCCCCGCTGAAACAAGATACACCAAGATCGAGAAGCTTCTTTTAGCTCTCGTCTATACATCGTAGAAATTGAAGCAATATTTTCAATCCCATGCTGTTCGTGTCTTGACGAACTATCTACTCCGTAAATTCTTATCTAAATGCAAAAAAATCTCGACGTATTCAGCAATGGTCAGTAACACTCGGAGAACACAACATACATTTTGGATCACGCCACTCTGATAAAGGTCAGGCTGTAGCATATTTTCAAGTTGACTTTTCAGTAGATGATCCTGATTGGGAAGAAGACGTTGATGATAACAAAGATGAACCACCCATAGTACAATCTGAAGAGAAGTCCGATTGGGTAACAAAGAAAGGTTGGCAACTTTTGGCGGATGGCTCCATCGGACCAGTCGAATCAGGAGTGGGGATTGTTCTTATTACTCCTTCCAATGATCGGCTCGAAAAATTTATTCACCTCAATTTTGAAGTAATCAACAATGTAACATAATATGAGGCACTAATTCATGGCTTGGACATGGCACTGACACTGGGTGTAGCAGAGCTCTCTGTCTACACCGATTCATTACTGATCGAAAATCATCACACGGGTATCTATCAAGCCAATGGGAAAATGATTGACTATGCTGCTACAGTGGTCAAACTAATGAAAAAATTTAGACAATTTTTATGGAACATTTGCCAAGGGGAGAAAATAGACATTCAGATGCACTCGCTTACCTTGTTGCGGTCCTTGGATCAGAAGCTCGTTATTTAAAGATCGACGTCATTTCTAACCCCAGCATTAATGTCATCGTGTTCAACACCATTAATTCTGGGGGAAACGAGGAGATCAAAAATGATTGGAGATAGCCTTTCATCAAATACATTGGACCTCACAATAAATTCGATGGCCCAATTCCAGAGGATCTTACAAAACGACGGAGATTAATTGACAATGCCCATAGATATATTGTCCGGGACAACCTCCTTTACAAAATATCAGTCACTGGTCCATACCTCCTCTGCCTATCCAAAAAAGAGGTACATCAATTCTTGCACGATCTACACGAAGGCACATACAGGTCCCATGCCGCAGGATGATCTCTTGCAAATAGAGCTTTAACGCAAGGAATACTATGCCCTAAGATGAAAGCACAAACAATCGAGTACGCTCGCAAATGTGACGCTTGCCAACGTCACGGTCCGAAGATACGTGTCCCAACGCTTGAACTACACTCAAGCCAAGTCACCTAGTCGTTCAGACGATGGGCTCTCGATCTTGTAGGAGATTTTCCTACAGCACCAGGAAAACGAAAGCATTTACTGGTCGTTACGGGCTACTTCACTAAATGGGTAGAGGCAGTCCCATTGTGCCAAACACGAGATGAAGAAGTCATCAGATTCATCTGGGAGTACATTATCATTTGGTTCGGCGAACCACATCTTATCAGAATCGATAATGGACCACTGTTCCTCCAAAGTCGTCGCATTCCTCAATGAGCACAATATCATTCATTCCCCATCAAACCCTTACTATCCACAAGGAAACGGACAAGCTGAAATTACTAATCGAACGATTGTGGACGAACTCAAGAACCGTTTAGATGACAAAAAGGGGAATTGGGTGAACGAGTTACCATACGTACTTTGAGCATATCGAGTAGCTCCACGAACAGCAACAGGTTGTACTCCATTCTTACTGGCCTGCGGGACGGAAGCCGTAATAGCCACTCAGTATCATCACCCAATAGACGATCACGAGATGATAGATGAAGAAAACGAATTTCAGATCGCATGCAACCTGAATATGATCGAAGAAACACGCGACAGAGCCATTGTCAATCTGGGAAGATATCAGCTTGCTTTATCACGGTTTTATAACAAGCGCGTTCGACATCGAGAATTCAAAGTCAAGGACCTCGTTCTCAGATAAACCCTCCAATATCGTAAAATACCTAATACGGGAAAATTAGCAGACAATTGGGAAGGGCCCTTCGACATAACTGGCGCGAGGGGTTTGGGGTCTTACGATCTTAATACACATGATGGAGTACCTATACCTAATTTATGGAATACCCGCCGACTGAAGTTGTATCGAAATTAAACATGCTGTAACTTTAGATTTCACTCAATAAAGCAAATTTAAATCATCATGCTACAAATCTATTCAAACATTCTACCTATCTTCGTATGGTTCGCTCAAATCGACCTACTACAGGGAATTACTACAACGATATCTACTTCATAGCTCTTCAAATATTTATGCTCTCCGAGGATTGCTTATTAAGTTAATCAATTCGATCTAGTAGAGATGCCATTCAGCTATACAATATCCAATACATATCTCATCATGGTCGCTCAGCTCGACCTATAACCGAGATCTACTTCATAGCTCTTCAAATATACATGCTCTCCAAGGATCGCTTATTGAGTCAATCAATTCGATCTGGCAGAGACGCCATTCAGCTATACAATATCCAATATATGTCCCATCACGGTCGCTCAGTTTGACCTATAACCGAGATCTACTTCATAGTTCTTCAAATATACACGCTCTCCGAGGATCGCTTATTGAGTCAATCAATTCGATCTGGCAGAGATGCCATTCAGCTATGCAATATCCAATACACGTCCCATTACGTCGCTCAACTCGACCTATAACTGGGATCTACTTCATAGCTCTGCAAATATGCACGCTCTCCGAGGATTGCTTATTGAGTTAATCAATTCGATCTGGCAGAGACGCCATTCAGCTATGCAATATTCAATACATGTCCCCTCACGGTCGATCAGCTCAACCTATAACTGGGATCTACATACGCGCTGCCCCGAGGGTCGCTTATTGAGACAATCAATTCAACCTGGCAGTGACGCTCTCTTCAAATATCTCCTTGTGGTCTTTATTGATTTATTCAAATTGACCTATACACGTTAAAATACAACATCACTACATCTCTATATGGGCATTGTTAGATCACCCAATTCAACTATACATAGAGATAACAACAAACTTTTTTATCTACTCCACATTTGACATTTTTTTTACAGCAAAGACATATTTATACCCTGTCTCATTACAATATAAACAACGAAACTGCTATTTGCTTTTTGGGTATACAACATTCGAACTTTCCCTAGGCCTAGATGAAAGTAAGACAGGGAAAGGAATAGCCGCATCAACTACAGTAGGAGGTGCATTCAACAATTCCATAACTCTCGACATCAAATTATCTATATAAGATAACCGTACTAGCTGTAAGTCATATTCCGTAACGTATTCAGTTGTAGCAGCCAAGATTGACTCACGCTCTATTTGAAATTTCTTTACATCAGCATGAAACATAGCCATAGCACGCAACGTAACATTATTCGCAGTCAACAACGTAGCTTCATAAAATTCGGTTTTCACCTTGTTTAGTTCGTCTTCAAGATCTTTACATCGAGCTTCCAGATATTTTTTCTCCTGCAGCAACGAGCCTCAATATTGCTTCGTCATCTGCACACTGTGCTCCATCTCCTGCTTTAGACGGTGCAACTTCATATCTACCTCCCTCGAATAATTGATCTCAGCTTCAGCTGCGTCCATCATCCTCTGCGACTCTTTATACTTCATATGGAGTTCCTTGAAAACTTCATTTCCTTGCACACACTCCAGTACCAAAGCTTGTTTGTCCCGGTCAAGATTGGCGATCCGCGAATTACACTTATTGATGGCCTCATTCAGCTCTCAATCTCTCTTGGAACATGCCTCCTCGTAAGTTTTGGCATGGTCATTTTTTCTCTGACATGAATCTCGAGCCTCACGCAAATCCAAGTTTAGCTTTTTCAGGCGCTCGCGCATATAACGGATTTCAGAATCTTGCTTCTTTAAGAGATCAGTATTATTTGCTATCACCGACTGATGATACAATAGATCGTTCTTCTGCTTTTCAATCGTACTTAATAGATCCAGTACTTGTTGATTAGCAGCCATGGTCTCCAATTTTTTTGTCTTCAGAGATTCTTTCCACAGTTTGGATTTATTATTAGTAGTCAATATCTCTGCATCCTTACATGACAACTCTACAGTCACAGCATTCAGCCGACTCTGCAGCTCCAACATCTCAGATTCTAGCTTTGAATTCAACAAAATCGTTCTTTCAACCGCCAACGAACATTGCTGCTTGGTAGACAATTTTTTCTTTGACGCAGATAAGTCAGCCAATTTGTTTTGTTCTTTGTCTTCAACCTAGAAGAACAGATCACAAGCGACAATATATCTATCAACAGATATTCATTCCTACAAGACATCATTCTATAATATTTATTACAACATCCAGCTATGATACACGAACCAACTACATTATGCAAAGTACAATCAAATGTCACAATCTAGTTGGCTTGTGATGGCACCCTACTACTACTAACATCTACTTGCAAAGGTTCATTAAATATTACGACCTCTTGCAGATGGGTCTTATGTTGTGTGTGAGGCAGCAGATCTTCGACCTCATCCTCCTCAGACTCTTCAGCTCATGGTTTTGAGGTTGAAGCTCCCCCACCCTCATTCTCTTTTGTAAACCACATATTTTAAATCTTATCATTCTCTACTTCCACATCTTTACCACAGCTTGAGATATAACGTCTAAATTCATTTTCTACTCTCTCGAGCTCGCCCCTATAAAATGCGATCACATTGGCTATCTGACGTTCGTGGTCTGTCTTGATAGCACATTTTCCCCGCTTTGGAGTAATTTTCTTCTTCAAGCGTGATTGGGATACTTGTAGACGTTGCTGCGTATCTAGTAAACGCGCTTCTAACAATGTCACTTTCTCTCCGAGCTCTGTAACTACCTAGCACACTCCACCTTTTCTACCTCCAGACATACATTATGACCATTGCACGGCTCCAGTTCGTCACAACCATGCCTCAAATCGATTTCTAATTGTGCGTAGATCTTTCTATCCTCTTTTTTATGTTGAAGAAAAGGATCCTCATTGCTCTTTGCCCTTATAAAAGTCCAGTTCATCAGGCAATGAACCTACACTACCCCATATGATGGATACTCCAGCCTGAGCTAAGCATCTTTGCACCACTCTACTATGGCAATTGGGTGCTTCTTGCGCTAAGAATTTTACCCGAGCTGAGTCCGGCACTATGCCTTTCTCAGATAACAGTTCTAAATAGGCCTCCTTCAAACCCCACTCACTATCAACTTCAGCCTCAAAATAAAGCGTCAAAGACAATAATGACCTTTGATACTCTAACTTATCGCTCTCATCTACGAACCACTTATCCTTAAGGGATTTTTGAAGTAAAACGAACCTATCGTTATCTTTTTGCAAAACTTCATCCCTCTCAATTTTTATCTTCCCATATCTACATTGAAGCTCGAATAACTCCTTAAAGGTTTTATTAAAGTTTGACTTATGAAGGAGTCTCTCATATTCAAGTTTATTGTGTACCTGTTGAGTACGATTGATGGAATCCCTTGCTCGACTCAAGGTCTTTTCCATCTCGATCACTTTCCCCCTCAAATGAACTACCTCCTACATACAAATCATACATTCACATCAAAATAATATATATCAACAATAGCCACAAAAATTTCAAAATCTCGTCAAAAATAGTTCTACCACCAATACAAAGGATAAAGTTCGACTAAGTCTCAGAACTATGCTACAACTACAAAATCAAGATTTAGCTCGTGCTACCTCCTTGGTTGGATCATTAGCCACTGAAGGAGTCGGGGTCTGCTCAGCCACTGGAGAAGGATCATCCGCTGGGAAGACGATCTTGCCATACTTCCCTGCAAGGGCAAGATCGACATCCTCTCTGCTCAAACCCCAGAAGTAGAAGGCATGAATCAGCTTATTTCGGGAAGCCACCGCAATATCAGCAACCTTCTTCGCCTCATCTTCAACCTCTTTCTTTGTAGCGGTAGCTTCCTTCTCGAACTTATCCTTCTACAGATCCTTCTCCTTCTCGAACTGCTCCCTCTGCAGTACCTTCTCCTGCTCGAACTATTCTCGCAGAGCAGCTTTCTCTATATCATGTTGCCGAACAAGTTCACCACGATTCGCAGCAGCTAGCTTCAACATCTCCGCGGCCGACTTCCAAGCAACAGAAAGATGTACCACAAATACAGCAAAACAGTATTACAAGATCGGATCATTACTGAAAAAGATTTAATCAAATAACACCTTGCATACCTGAGAGATACTGGACAGAATTTGAGTATCAAGGCGGATGGGATCACGCGTAGCCAAATCCGACGCCTCCTGCTTCACGGCTTCGAGGTTGACACCCTTCGAAGAAGCTCGGATATCTTTGTCTGATTCTTTTTTCTGCTTCTTCAGAGGAGGAGCCATATTTACATCAACATCCACCCTCCTCAGTTCCCACCGGCGGTATCTACACAGGAGCTGTTTGTTCAGAAGGCAGCACTGTCTTTATTATTCTAGGTTGCCGAACTAAGGAGCTCGAAGTGCCCATAGCACAGGCAGGAATCTCCATCACATCAGCATAAGCAGAGCCAGAAGCAGCCATAACTCATTTTTGATGAGCTCGTTGCACTTTTTCAACTACAGAGTTAAACCTCTTCTCTCTGTGAATTCCTAGTTCTTCATGAACTATGTTCAGTTCGTTTCTTTCTCGGCTAACGACGTCGAACAAACTCGATGTATCAGCAGCAGCTTTTGGATTAGGCTCTAAGAAAACAACAACAAACTATGTTAGCGGCTCGCAAGAAGTTAAAAGATAAACTACAGGCAGAATAAAGATACTTACTATCGTTAAAATTCTTATATATCAGCTCGAGCGCGGGTTCCCCAGGCACTTGCATACGATTACCCCTCACCATCACAAGATGGTCGCACCAGGGTCTTCCAGAAGATTCAAAATCAAAGAATTTCAGCCTCGCCGAATCACTAAACAAGTATCCGCTCTTTCGATCTTTCACATACTTATACTTATAATATTTTAAGACATCGTCCACAACGAATTGTCTTGCTATACCACCATCTCTCCACTTTTGGTTAAGGGCTTCACAGACTCTCATCATCTCAAAGATGTTACCATTTAATTAACCAGGGCAACTCTTTAGTGCATTCATTACCCCCTTTTGGAAAAAGGTTAGGGGAATACTCAACCCATATGCAACCTGGGTAAAATAACAAAGGAATCCTTCCTCTACGACCTCTGCGCTAGTTCCATTATAATAAGAGATATCTATATCATCTCATATATCCATACTTCTCTTCCACCGATCCAAAGAAGGCACCTGATAATGCTCTATATTACCAATCGGTCTCACCAGAGTTCTAAATCACAACCCTGCATTCATCACATAATTCCCCCATTCTCCGTTTAAACTCTTTTTATATTGTAAAAATTTCTTCCCTACGTCTACATTCTCGGGATACTTAAAAAATTGCCCAGTTTCATTCCCAGCATGCAACCATACATTCCTCCCAGAAGAAATATTTGGATTATCAGCAGTTACAGTACCAATTATCACAGAATCATCCATAATCCTATCAGACGATGATGATTCCTCACTACTGGTAGATACAACAAATTTACTACAGGGGTTTCGGGTTTTTTGAGCGCATCTACCACACATAAAGGAAAAATCTATTCAGATTTTTTAATTAATCAAACATACCTCCTCCCTCAGCCGTACCCAACACGTTATTAATCTACCCAAAAAAGTTCAAACATGCAACCTACCAGTTTTCCAAGAAACTAATACAACAAATGAAAAGTTGGAAGCAGAGATACTAACCTGTACTAGAAGGGCAACAGTCGTCTACTCTGGTCACCGCTCGCACCTCAGGCAACAAAACTTTGTCCTTCTTAGTAAGATCACACAACACTGGAGGACTGCGTTCAAAATTTAAAGATTTTTTCTCTCTTTAAATACTTTTGCCTCTGTCTGTAACTGATTGTGGTTTAAGAGAAATCGGAAGAAAAGCTTTTATATTATCCCTCGGTTTCTAAAACGATGGCTCTTCAGGACACGTGTCCATATCATCTCTCCTAACAGGCACGTCTTTTCGTTTGCCCTCATAATGATTTTTGTTGTAGCGTGTTCTGTTATCACGCTTGTCTCTCTCCTCTGCCATTATTTAGGACTCACTGCCCAATAAGATTTATACAGATCTTACAGCACGATTACTTACAGCAACAACCTTCTATGGCTCCACGATCCTGCTACGCTTTTTTATAGTATGGTTCCTGTTCAAAAACCTAAGTACAGCTATTACAGCTGTCACTTACTTGACAGAAGCAGAAAATTAGTAACAAATCCTGCTTAAGTTCTATTTCAATTAAAAATTATCATAGATACAGAAAGCAATAACGAGACGACCTCAACACAAGCAAATTAATTTATTATGATCAATCATCTGACCTTACATATAATGACAGAATGGATAATTCTCTTCACCAAGAGGAATGATTTCAATATCAGCAGCTCTCACATCTTCTTTAGCAAGTTTATCCAGCGCGATTTTCAAAGGCCCCGACCAAGTTCTACCGATGATAACAAGTATTCAAGTTGACAATGGCATGGCTCTGACACCAAGAACTATGACACAAAAGAAATTATGATCTCATCATCTCTGCAGACATAACAACACTATATCTCAACAAGGCCACAAACATATAAGAGCGACCTACACAGTTCGGATATACTTAAATTCATCTCATCAACAATACGATCTACATATTTTCGACCTATGTCATCAATGACTAGTTCGATAATTATTCAATGGTATCTTACAACAATTCTAAAAGCAGCTTCAAATACTTACAAGACAAGATAATAAAGTTTGAATTTATTATTCAAGAAAAACAAGTTACAAGAATGAACACTTCAACCAGTTCGGAAATAAAGATTACAAGTTCTACAGACAATTTTGTCATTTACAAAGAATAGCCTACGTTGTAGATGACAGTGCAACACTAGAGAAGAAACAATGGCGGGCCCAGCAGAAAAACTCAAAGCCCAAGGATGGGAATTAGAGTGAAGTAGAGGACAAAATTATTCCCACCACTCCTCCATAACCCCCACCTCCGCTGCCAACGAAGGACCTCCTCTACCATTACAATACCCAATCTTTCGCAGGTTATCAACACTACTTCTTAGACGACTTCTTCGCCTTCTCGTCTTCCACCGCCATTGCATCTTCTGCAAGCATCCGCAGACAGGACCGACGCTGAGCAGCAAACAAAACCACATAATGGAATCGCCACAGTTGATGAAAATCATCCTCTGCCTCTTCTACTTCTTCCTATGACATCCCATGGAAAGTTGGAGGAACAGGGATTGAAGTCGGCAGAGAAAGACTTTGGGTGCCAAAATAGCGAGTTTGCAGACTTGCCATTTTTGTCTGAACTCTAGCCTCATATGCTTGGCGTCGAGTTGTCACTATCACTACTACTCAACCCCACCTGAAGGACTAACAACGTTAACCAGGGTGAACAGTAATAGCAACTATTCACCATATTTTTATAATAGCAGCATTTAATGCATTCCACAACTACCAATAAGTTATTCATCACAAGTGCACATCCCAAGAAGAATTTTTGGGAGACCCAAAAGTCGAAACTACTATTCTTCCAAGATAAAATGGAAACCATCAATACAACATTCAATTTAGGCGATTGGTCATCTCAACCAGCACCACTCGCAAATACACATTTTTCCTGCTATTGGCTGAGAGGGGGCAGTTGTGAGGGCCTATTTCTAATCCCCGTACTGAGTTCGATATTCGAACTCACATAGCTCGAGTAAACATACTGATAACCAATCAAAGACTAAAAGAAAGGAGATCGTAATACAAACTTCCTCATCTACAACTCGGGGATAACAAAATATCCAATAACATCGCACTGCAGAAAATACTCAGATATCTATCAACAGTTCGAATACACGCAAACACTATTAGAGATCATATCTTCATCAACAGTTCGGAGATATTAAAGCATTCTCTGACTTCGCGCTACAGAAGATACTCCTCCACTTATTAATAGATCGTATGCACACGAGCATCACAAGAGATCGTATCTTCCCAATGGTCTGAAGCCACAGCTAAAGAATGTTAATGGATCCGTTACAGATCAAACAAGTATTAAGACGTTACAAAAGACCTCCATGAAGACTTATCAAAACCCAATATTGTAACGTTCCTCATCAATGTAACCAACAGTCATATTATAAGACTTATAAATAAGACTAGATAGCTACGGATTAGAGAGGCTGCTCTGAGAACCTCTAAGAGATCTTTTTTATATCTTTCTCTCTCTCTTTGTAATAGCTGGCAGTCTAAATATATTTCTCTCTCTTTCTAAAATCCTTAAGAGAGGTCGTGGTTTTTAACCCATTCAAGGGTTTTCCACTCTAAATCTAGTGTTGTTTGTTTCCTGTTCATAACTAAACATACTAGATTTCGAAGGTGTAAAACGCTATCTTCGTGCAATACGAAAATAGGCTATTACAGCGCCGAAGGTGCGTCGACATAGTCACGGGTAGCGTCGTAGGCGCGTCGGTATTGTTCCAGTGGCGAGCCACGGGTAGTACTAATCTTACTACATAAAGGAAGTTTGTTCTTTGAAGAACTTTGATTGCATATCTTAAGCACTAATGTGCGTGCTCGGAATATATTTTTCTCAATAACTTGGGGAATTTTTTGAAATTATTGCTGAAAATAGCGAAAAATCTTCAAGCCACATGATGTTACTAATATTAGACCTGTGAAATGCTAATTTAGATTGCTTTATTTTGGGAATGTCACATAGTTAGTCGGATTTGTATAAATGAAGATTACGACACACCAATTCATTGTTTTGTTTGGCCGTTTCAGGCGTGCACAAAATATCATTCACAAGATCTTATTTGAGCAATTACTGCGAAAGAGCAACAACTTGCTAGGAGTCTAGGACTACCTTCTGTTTCACATGCATTACCTGCAAAACATTGATCGGATATGCATGTTCCATACCTGTTTGATTTTATATGTACTCAAATAAAAAAAACGGTTTGCCGGGACCGCGACATTTTAACACTGATTCATGATTTGTGATATCAACTAGATGACTCGATACCAAAACTACAATTAGAAGACACCATATATTAGACAATTAAAGCCTTTAAATACAACTTTTCTTGACCTAAAAAAGTATCACAAATGAGTCCGGATTTGCGACTCCCAAGAGCAGCCTCCTAACTTCCTGCTCCTTCACAACTTTAATTGGCATGTGAACTTTTTGAAATTTAAAAAACACATTCTTATCTTCTATTTTTGAAAGACAAAATTATCCTTGAGTTTCTCTACACTCCTTATTTACTGCTTCTGATCTCTCTCTCCTTATCCTTTACCCAGTGCAACTCCATCTCATCTCCATTTTTCTCTTAGCTTCTATTCTATCAAAAACAAAAAAGAGATTGTAATCACTATTGATGTAAATGTAATGGAGTTGCCTGAATTCAACAAATTATATAATTTTGGAGAAGAAAGCTTAACAAAGTAGAGTAGGAGACTAGCACTAGCAAGCACATTCTTACAAATCGCAAAAACTGTTTCATCATTAGAAATAGGCCTTCAGCAAAAGACGTATGTTCCCCTGCTAAGCACATTCTCTTTCGTCAAAATCTCATATAGCCTCTAGTGTTTTCGATTACGTAAACTTTGGGCTCAAATACCGGCCCTCTACCGTCCCTTTGTTACCTTGAGCTAATCCCCACAATCACATCACGTTAGGCCATAGGGCAGGGCAGGAATGACTAGTAGGACTTTGATGTTGCTGTAAATACTAAAAAAAGAACCTAACCTACATGAAAGAGCCTCCTCGCCGTTTACAAGCTAATGCGACTAGATCCCTCTCATATAACATTCGAACGAGACAAATCGTCTTCGTTCGTGATCACCAAGAGCATCTTCCCCATAAATTTTGATTCACAAAGTGTCGACCACGCGGACTTGCGTCACCTTGCCTGCAGCAACACCCACAATAGATCCAGTACGCTTGACAAAACCTCCTTCTTTAATAGCCGTATCGCTTCTAAAGACCACTATACCTACATTCTCATTCTCAAGATTCAAGGCGACTCCTTTTACACCGCCAACAAATTTCACCATTTCCCATGCCTGAATCTCTTAATTAATCCATAAACACGTGCAAAACCATATCCAACTAATACCACTCGACCTATCTTATTCACATGAAAATTTATGTAAAACTGGGTATTTATTTGGGATTTTACAAGGCAATGCTAGATTTGGGCAAAGAGCTTGCCTTTAAGCAGATGTTTATTGACACCCGGCTTGTTTGCACCGCTCTTTTTTTCACCCGAGTTAGTACGAATGGGGTCGTCCACTTCTCCTACTCTGATCAACATATTTTTGTTTGATAATAGATAATAAATAATAACCACAGAAGGGAAAGGAGAGAGACCCGGGAGAAAGAAACGTTGAGGAGAGAACTTAGGGGTAGTTTAGACTTTTAAGAAAGAAGATTATTTTTAAATTGCAAAAAGTCGTGTTATTTAGTAATTTTCTAATGGAACAGCAAAGTCATAATTGCTCCCGGGAGTCGCAAATATGGACTCATCACAAATAAACAATGGTTTGTTTGATAGATATATGAGACCATCAATATTCTCAATGTGCATAATGGTTCCAAATGCTAATTCTCCTCAAAATTTTGAAGCCGTCCACCAACCTCTGGTGAATCAAAACTAAACAAATATTAGATGTCCGGAGTCTACTTCAATGAAAATACTCCACTTTATGAAAATAAATCAACATAATATCTAAATAACAAGATGTTTCAAAGATCATTAATACCAAAAATCTTCTTGTAGATCATGTTCTTCCCAAAGTCATACCAGATTTATGTTAATCTGGTACAATTATTTCATGTTGTGAGTCATTACTACAGACACGGTGTGTCTTAAATTCTACAAAATAAATTTGAAGGTGTTTTCAACACTTAAAGCAAAACCTAACGCGTCACTAACTTGAGTCTCGTTTGGTTGAACCAGAAATTGTCTCTTTGAAAAAGAAATAATTGACATATTTTCAATAAAAGTAAGGAGCACCAAACATATCATTCACGTTTTTATGTTTTCGTGTGTTAGCTTTGATTATCTACATTACATTACAGAATGATGTTTTTCAAAAAGACAAGTTTGTCATTGTCTCAAAGATAAAGAGGGGCTGAGATTTAATGTTATTTATTTAGATTTGTTTTACAATGTGAGATCGACGGATCAGATCCGTTTAACTATTAGTAGAGCAATCGTACTTTAGACAAAAGGTAATTTAGTCTTAACTTATTATATCTAAAGCCCTCTTTTATCCCGACTCTCTCTCTCTCTCTCCTCCCTGCCATCTCTTCATCTTAAAAATGCCTCTCTCTTTGTCAATGTACTTTTCTCTCTCAAGACACATTTCTCTCTCTCATAGGTATTTTTGTAGATGATGGGTTTTGATATTGATCTTCCCATATCTTCTTTGCTGTTGGAGTATAATTTCATTGCTGTTTATGAATTGCATTGAAATTGCAATTGATTGTATATGAATTGCATTGCTGTTGCTATTTTCCTTCCTGTTCGACTTGAATTTTTTCTTCTAATTCCTTTTGGTTTACATAGTCTATTGTAATTTTTTTTTCTTCGAAAATGACTGTTGATTTTGAGCAACTAGTGCTTTGATTTTCTACTTAGGGTTTTGATCTACCCATATCTTCCTTGCTATTGGAGTATAATTGCTTGGAGTTTCTGTTGTTGTTGCTATTTTCCTTGCTGTTTGATTATATATTTGTTTGGAGTACTTGCTGTTTGTTTATATAGTTGTATTGTTGTTTGTTTATATAGTTGTTAACATTAAGGGTTTGATTATCAGTTGCTGTTATTATTTTATTTGTTGTTTGATTATATAGTTGTATACTTGCTGTTTGTTTATATAGTTGGATTATATTTTTTCTTTATATAGTTGTTAACATTAAGGGATTGATTATCATCTGAAGAAGATCAACTATGATGTACCCCAGGGTACAAGACTTCTTCATGATACTCTTAATAATGGATATAGGTATATAGGTATACTTGGTGTTGTTGTTTTAATAATGCTAACTTTGAATAAGTTTTTGAGTGCGTGAGGTATAATTCTCGGGTTTGGGTATGAGACGGTGGGGCTGGATTTGGAAGTGTGACACACTTTGTGAATGGCTCCCCTCCCCCTATATGTACTTTAGAAGGACTTATGGTGTGATGGATAATAAGAGTCTCTCATCCTTTTTATTTTGGTGGAATATAGTCTTGAATTATTGCTGGACAGATAATTAGGCTGTATCGAATGGGGAAGTGAGACCAAGGTGCTATCACACCTTTAGTTTGCTGATAATAACTTCATTTTGCTGATATACATGAAGACCATTTTGTTAATCTTTGCATAAGAGTAGGCTGTAGAATGGGGGAGGTGAGGGTTGTGTCCAGATTGACGAGTTTCTGTCGTACAACGTATAGTACACTTTACATATCTGGGTAGTTTCCATTTGCTGCAACTTATACCAGGTTGACGCAGATGACCAGAGGGTATTTGAGTGCTCGGAAGACACAATATGTGTTGGAAAGGGGGAATAAAGTGTTGCCAAAGAGTACAATATCCAGCTCAGCATCCAAGATTTTGGAGGAATCAATGCTCAATATATTTGCGGATTGAAGATCCTAAAACGCTTTTGCTAGGAGTTAGGAGCCAAATACTTACTAGGGGCAAAAGGTTTGAGTTTCTTTTATTAGCTTGACATCCCACTTACTGCCATTCTGCTCGAGGTGCTCTAATTAGCAGTAACACTATGTCTCCAAGATGCCAAGATATGATGGTTTATTACCGATTTCCACCATTATAACAACAAATGTTTCAATGCTGTGAATCGGGTTCTCAACAAATGTTTCAATGCTCTAAAATAGGGTTCCCAACACTATTACCCTCTTGAAGGCTAATAGTGTCGCACCGGACTCTTACTCTTACAATGTATGGAAGAGGGCTCTTGCTGCTGTGAACGACATCTTTGGGGTTGAGAGAGTTATTGACGAGATGAAGAGGGATGGTCGAGTTGACAGCGATTGTTCAACTTATAGCAATTTGTCATCAATTTATGTGAGCGCGGGTTCGTTTCAGAAGGCAGAGGAAGCACTGAAGGAGCTTGAGAAGAGAAATGTGCATAAAGATCTTGCTGCATTTCAGTTTTTAGTTACGTTGTATGGTCGTATGGGAAACTTACTCGAAGTAAAACGGGTTTGGCAGTCTATGCGGTTAGCTATTCGAAAAATGACTCATATCAGTTATCTCAATATGATCCGAGTATTGCTCATCTTAAATGACTTGTAGGGTGTTGAGAAATGTTTCCAAGAATGGGAATCGGAAAATCCAACCTATAACATCAGGATCATGAATATTCTAATTGAAGCTTATTGTAAAGGCAGTATGTTACAGAAAGCCAAAGAACTCAAGAGCAAGGCCCAGAGTAAGAGAGCAAAGGCTAATGTCAAGACATGGGAGATTTTTATGGAGTATCATTTAAAGAATGGGGACATGAATTTGGCCATGGATTGTATCGCCAAAGCGATATCAACAGGGAAAAAAGATGCCAGAAAGAAGTAGGTTCCGCCCCGAGAAGTTGTTTCAACTTTGATGTCACATTTTGAAAAAGAGGGGGATGTTGAGGGTGCAGAGAAGTTTGTAGAAAAATTGAAACAGGTTAAAGACGTTCTTGGACCGGATGTGTTTGAACTACTGATACTGACATATGCAAATGCAGGGAAGATGAGCCCATCTATGCGCCACAGGTTAAAGATGGAGAATGTGGAGGTTAACGTGGCTGCTGAAACGTTACTTAAGGTAGTTTGTGTTGAGGATTCAGTCTTGCGCACAAAATAAACCGATTGTTATTTACAAAATTGCCTAATAACAGGCGTTTATCCTAATAAAAGTGTTTATTTACTCCATGTAAGATTACTTTCTTTATTTATTTTTTATTCCAATATTTGCAATTATAGTATATTTGGATTCAGTCGTCATTTCGGTACATGAGTTTTAAGATAATATGTAGTGCATTAGAGGATGACATATAATGCTTTTAATTGCTTACATAATATTAAGAGACATTGTGTGCCTACCTAATCTAAAAAGTATGTGACAAATTATGTTTACTTTTGTTACGAGTAGTGATTTAGTTTTCATCGAGGGAGATGGATAGGTTTAAGTATAATTTGATTCGGCCATAAACATTGATCTTATGGGTAACGCCAAAGGCGCGTTGACATAGTCACGGGTAGCGTCGAAGCCGCGTCGACATTGTTACTGTGGCGAGCCACGGGTAGTAGTACTAGTAGATAATAACTTCACAGGAAACTTGTTTAACAAGTTTGGAACATAAATAGCTTTGGTACTATAGTGGGCCTTTAAAACATCTCATCCGACAAAGAAACAATAATCAACACGGAAGAATTTATGCACGACTAATGCATCATCTAGAATTTATGCACGACTAATGCATATATTCTAAAAAAAAAAAGTGTTAGATTTCTTTTGTAGATTTTATGTGAAAAGTACACAATATACGTATTCAAATCATATACAATATGGTCACTTGGAAATACTCCAAAGTATTTCCAAAGAACAAATATAGGGCATATCTATTTTGTTCTTATTTATTAAACCGATGGGCTGAAGATAATTAAACAACCGGAAGCCGGAAAACCTTAATGACAACAAAAATTTACAGTGAAACTCATCTCAATGCATCCCTTATGAGCGTACAACCAATTTAATGGCATAGAAAATGTTGGTCCCGAAATAATGCAAATAAGTAAAATTTAATGGCATAAAAAATGTTGCTCTCCCAGTTGAAACAATGCAAATAAGTAACTTCCCTACACGCTTTGTAATGAGTAATTTTTTGGTAATCCCAAAATATAGTTTTACCTAGGCTGTACACAGTCCGATTCTAAACCAAAACTGAAGACCGAACCGGAAAGTCGGATTTCTTATTTTCTAGAACTGAAACCGAACTGCATAGCCTAAAAACCGTTGCAAAACTGGACCGAAAACTTCGGATTGATTTCGGTTTAGCTCTTGGTTCTTCCTTGACCCAAAAAATAATAATAAAAAACTTCATCGAAAGCCCCCAATTCAGTTTCACTGCGACAATCATCTCTATCTACTCCCATCGCAAATCCAACGAATGTACCGACGAAATCCCCTGATCTTCCCTTTTGGCTTCTTTAACTAATTTGTAACACCCCGGCTGAGCGGGTATTGGAAAGGCGCCTAGCCCATTAGCAGTGACGGTAGCACCAATAGTTTAGTCCCACATCGCTTATGATCCTGCCACGTGTATGGTCATTATGTTAAAATTTCACTCTACATGTCACCGAGGCCTTTTCTTAGGAAGAAAATTCTCACACTGCAGAAGATCCGCAGTGGTTAAGTGGGAACAATATCGGTGCACGTAGAGTGGAGTCGTGACAAAATGGTATTCAGAGCTGGGACGGCTCGATCTTAAAGGTAAATTCGGTTCTCGGTACATATTATTACCTTCTTCATTAATAAAAAATCGTAACTTTCGATTCGATTGTCAGTGCATAAAAATTTATATAGAAGGTGACTGATGTTCCATCAGCAAGTTCCTCTTATTAGAACTGGAGATTTCATCTCAAAACCAATTGGCAATGGGAGGAATAGCCCCAGGATCATATATTATTGAGGTGGAAGGCTTCAATACCCGATACCCGATGTGGAACTATATATCTTAGCACTCCCCCTCATGTGTGGCGTATTTTATATGGACGAATATTTTGGGTGACGCGGAGTAGCACGTAGGCAGTTGAGCTCAAAAATTACACCACACATGAGGGGGCATGTTGATATATATAGTCCCACATTGGATATTCAAGCCTTGCACCTCAATAATATAAGATCCTGGGGCTACCCCTCTTATTGCCAATTGGTTTTGAGATTGAATCTCTAGTTCTAATACCTCTTACATCTATTTCTTCTCTTCTTGTGTTTGATTTAGCTATTTTAGAGTTGTATTTTAGAGTTGTATTTTAGATTAGGTGGAGACTGGAGAGAGATTGCAGAAGGGAAGAGAGACAGTAAAGAAGAAGGAAGAATTATAGATATAAGCTAACCTGGCAAAGTTTCAATCAAATCAGACCCCCATAAACTTGGTCTGGGCTAACTCGTTTACCCTACACTGTACAATTATATTTTTTTGACGTTAGCCCATTGTATCCTTAAGGTGGCCCACTTTTCTCTTTTTCATCTCTCTACACCAAAGTAAAAATATACAGTTGTGACACCCATTTATTCTCTCTCTAACTTTTTCTTCTTTCAATTTTCTCTCTCTAACTCCCATAACTCCTTTTCTCCAAAACCCCTCTATTAAGTATATTATTATTTTCGCACTTTGCTGAAAAACATTGGCTACAAATTGTGTTTAATCCATCGTGAATCTTTTTGGGATCATAACCCCCTTATCCGAATCAATAAAACGCTCTTCGTCAAATTCAACAACGACTATAGTAGTTGTTATTTCATAGTACTGTTTGTTGAATTCGAGCTCTTAATTAGTTGTTCCCGATTCTTCTCCTTAAAAGTTGAGTGAGAATTTGAAATGGGTTTTTATCTCTACTGAAAACTAATTTATCTGCAATTTATTAAGTTGGTAATAGATTTGACATATAAATGTTTGACAAACCATTTAATAAATTGGAGTTTTGACAAACTTTTAAGTTGGTAATATACTTGTCAGTTTAAGTTAGGATTTTAGAAAACATTATTTTACTTGGATGACAATGTGTGTATCTTACTTTGAATAAGGTATCAAACATTCACATCGTTGATTTTGAGAATTTTCGTACTACAACTTGTATTCAAACCAAAGTTTACATACTCTCAGTTCATATACCAGTTATGATAATTTGGCAAATATATAAACAGTCTAGACTTGATAAAAATATGGGTATATTAAGGCCCTGTTTGGATTGCATATGAAAGTGGAAGTAGAGAGAGGGAAAAAGTTCCCAAATGAAGTCAATGGTCACGGGACAGAGAGACAGAGGAAAAAAAACTTTTGTAGTAGGCCGAAAGAGAAACACATTTATTATTTATAGTAAACAAGGAAATGGTATTAAAGACTTTCTCAAATAGCTACAAAACTATAAACAACTAAAGCCAAATGTCTGACATACGTTGTTTATGTATGGGTAGATGAACGGGGCTAACAACTAACGGAGGGGGACTGATTCGACAAAACTTCGCCGTTTTGGACCATATCCATAATTCCCCCAAGAAGAAAGTGGTCACATGTTTGTTAGAACTTTCAAAGTAACATAATTAATATTGTTGCAAAGAGTTGGTGGAAGCTTTTTACTAGAATAGAGAGAGAAGGATTAGATGGGTAGTTGTCGACTATGTACGAGCAAAAAAATCACAATAATATCAGTAAGAGAGACAGGAGTATGCGTACGGTTCGATTCGATTTTTCCCGGTTATCTATAAAGACAAACCGAAGCTGAACTGCAAATACCAGTTTCTGCCTGAACCGGTTCTGCAAGAAACTGATAAAAACTGCTAGTTTCGGTTCGGTCCAGTTCGATTCTTCAATTTCTGTTTTCCATGTACATCCCTAGTTTTACCTATGTAATTGCACTCAACTCTACAAATGTAATAAATTAGCTACAAATAACAATTTCCTTACTGTTATAGTCCACGTCACTTAGGTGGGGCCCCTGCATGGAGTGGGTTGGGTTACCCACTAGACTACTAACTAACCTTCTAGGGCTTTGGTTAGAGAGATAGAGAGGGGATTGAGGAGTCTCCTATATAACATTTAGAGACTCCCTACTTTACCATATTATGGTTTGCATCTCTATTGGCATTTTGGAGCCTTAATGAAATCTCTCTATAGGTGACGCACATGTAGGTCACATAATTTTTTGACGTTTAATTTGGTATATGACGACACAAAAACACATATATTTCGGACACATAAATTCGGAGTTTCGGTGAGCTTGCTCCCAAACTTGAGCAAAGGCTCTAGGGTGCCGGTTGAGTTTGCTTTTGACCCGAGCTTGCAACTCTAGGGTGTCAGTTGAGCTTGCTCCCGACTAGAGCTTAGCAACTCTAAGGTACCGGTTGAGCTTGCGGACCCGAGCTTAACAGCTAAATGGTAACCTGTAGAGCTTGCTCCCGGACACACCTAAGTGATGCCTTGGCCGAGCTCAGCTCCCACTGCCCCTAGCGTGAACCTAAGCTCACTAGGACTGACCTAGCTTGAGCCCGAGCTTACTAGGCAGGCCCAATAGCTAGAGCCCAGGCTCGCCACCCGGGCTGAGCCGCTAAGCTCAAGGCCCAAGCCAACTAAGCTCAGTCTCCCTGTGTATAAGGCCCATTCCAATTCCTTTTGAACACCCACCCCGCTAGCCTGGTGACCCACACGTGCTAGGCGTGAGGTCAGACCTGGTTTACTAGTTGGGACCCACGTGTTTGTCTAGCCCATAAGCCACCTACGTCCTTGGCGTGATGTCCATCCGACCTACGAGCTGCAGACTCACATATTACACAGGGTCAAGCCCGCAAGAGCAGCTAGGCGGCCATGTGTTAGGAGTGAGCAGGAACCGCCCAAACCGACCAAACCAATCCGAACCGATATGGTCGGTTTTTGGTATTAGTTCGGTTCGGTTTGGTTTTAAAAATTGAAAACCGAATTAGGTCGGTTTGGTTTTCGGTTCTGTTGTTAATAAAGCAAATAAACTCAACCCGAACTAATAGTTTACCTGAGTTGGTAATTTTTAACCATATATAGTTAGCCTCTATTTTTTTGTGCACCTATTTTTAAAATGATAATAAATGTAGAGAGAGAACATAATAATAAAATGAGAGAGAGAGCTTGTTTTTTGTGCACATCTTTAAAAATAATAATAAATGTATAGAGAGAGAAGAACATAATAAATGAGAGAAAAAGAGCTTCTTGAGACTTGAGACGTCACTATACAACTTTTCTTCTTCCAAATACAGCAACCCATTTGCTTCATCTTCAATGCTCTCACTTTTTAATTAGCTTCTTACAAATACAGCAACCCATTAAAACTTGATACTTGACCCCTCCCTTCAACTATACAACTTTTCTTCTTTCAAATAAAGCAACCCCATTTGCTTCATCTTCACTGCTCTAAAAATCCAAGAATAAGGTGAACGACACAAGTACTAATCTATGTTTCAGATTTAACAAACGAGAACCCCATGGTTGAATTTGCAAGCAAGAAAAAGAAAACATGATGAGAAGTAAAGAAGAGTTTTGTTTGTGTGGGATCTTTTGTTCTTCTCTCTTCATGAACCCATTGTTGTATTTGAAATTCTAATTTGGTTTAAAGTGTTTTTGATTTACAAGATTAAAACGTGTTATGAGATGAACCTATGTATCAAAAATGTGTTAGAGAAAACGCAACAGGGTGTGGGTTTGAGTTAGGTTTGCAAATCTGATCGGTTTGGCAAACCCACACTCGCTGCTAGAGATGCTCTTACAACCTGACCAGACCCGCGGACCCATAAATCTGATCGGTTTCGGGTCAGTTTCGATTTATGGCATTAAATTTTTGGTTCGGTTCGGGCCGGTTTTCCCACCTAAATCAGTTCGGTTTAGGTTCTAAACTCAGGAAATGATTTGAGTCTGTTCGGTCTGAATTCAGGTCAAAAACCGACTCGAGCCGACCCGTGCTCATCCCTACCACATGTTACGCACGCAATCCAGTCCAGCTTTCTCAGCTAGGCGACCCATGTGTTGACATAGGTCTAGCCCTCGCAAGCTAGGCTACAACATGCTAGGCACGAGTTAAACCTAGCCCCATAGCAGGTGACTCACATATCCGTCACGCTGGAGTTCAGACTGAACCCAGTGACACCGAGTCCGGTCAGGAGTCTGGGTCAGACCCAGTAATTTTAGAGTTTGGCCTGAAGTTAGCATTTGAGTCCGGTCATAACCCTTGGTCTAGTCAAGCACTGTAAAAGCCCCGATTAGTCCAGGTCCAGTCGTTGGCCTGACCCACCGAATCCAAACCCGAGATTGACATGAGTTAGATCCAGGTATAGAGCTTGATCCAGACATAAATTTGGCCTATTTGAGCACACTAATCTTGGTTTCGATAGCTCTAAGATCCAACTCGTATTTTTTACGTACGAGGCCTAACTCCCAAATCTGCGATCTCTAGAGTATTTACTGAGTTCATGCAATCTTGGCTTTAAGCTCAAGTCCGCATACTCAAGGGCCAACCCGAGCGACTTTCGCTTAACTTTTGTCGTAAGTCACACATTGAGCTATGACTCGCGTATTGTGAACCCGAACCAAAGCTGAGTACCTAATAAGGACCAAGCCAAGTGCTAAACTAGGTTGAGGGTAAGTTGAATCCCAATTTCAGGCTCTAGCCTAAGTCACCTTGACTCGACTCTCATACCTTAGTTTTGACCTTCTGGTTTTACCTGTGTCACACTCCAGGTCTCTAGTCAAGTTTGCTCACCTTGTATGACTCACCTCTTAGGCAATATTGAGCCAAGCTTTCCATAACCTGTATAAGGTCCTGTGTTTACACTGTTTAAAGATTGATAGCGAGTGTGTGGTTGCGTATTTGACATATGATGCAGTTGTAAGGACTAGAATTGTATTAACATTTCTTATCCTACAAACCAGTTAGATTGACTTTGACCTTCAGTGGCTGAAGTGTTTATTATCCGCCCGCATCTTTGCTTGTTCTCCACCTGACGATTTGGATTACTAATTGAGAATACGTTACCCTCTTGGATTCAGTCAATGGGCTTTTTCATATTTAGGAGAATAATGGGACATGAATATGATCTAGACCTGAAAAAAGCAAACCAATTCTATTCTATATATGCAATGTACCCCTGCGCACCCCCTCCCTAATATGCAGGATATGCCGAAAGCACTCCTTAGTTGCTTGAAGCACCAATTTTTGCCATAAGCCATCGTTTTGCTGTATTTGTCGCTTAAAAAAATGTGAGTTATGCCCACGTGACTTTGGGGTCACTTCTAAGTGCTATTAGTGATCACCTAACCTTTATGAAGCCTCCCTTTATGTATGTTTTGATACCTTGACGATGGATTTTTTATTGTTGATTATTTAGAAAATTGATGTCATATTCTGATCAGATAATTACGTAAATGCTTTTAGTGTTAAGAAAAATTCTAAATTTGGACCGAAAATAGTTGATGGATATAGTTCTTCCCAGGAAATTCCTTAAGGAAATTAGATACTATAATCCTATTTTCGTATAAACTCGGTTATTAGTATATAATGCGGTACATTTTTCCTTCTTCATCATGTTAGCCATGTGAGTTCATGTACAATTTTGAGCTAAATCTTAAAAAAGGGGGAGGGGTTAGTAGGCAATACATCTTAACTCCATGCCTAAATAACTCGCTCGACATGCGTAAGTTTTATATCTAAAAGATACAACATCGATATCCTGCAGATATCACACTAGGCCAAAAACTGTAAATAATGACACTTTTGAAGGTAGATTTATGACTTGGTTGCTCTGTTGTAACAATATAACTTCCATTAACAGTCGTTATTTTAGAACCACCATCCTTTTTTACTTTTCCCATCTTATTTTCGACTCAAAAAAATTGACTCCTCCTGTAGTCGAGAAAACCATTCAATTTCGACTTTAGAGAGTGTCGTTTCTTGTTTTAACTCTCAAGTTTTAACTCTCAACCCTAAATCTCTAAATCCCTAATAACTCTAACCCTTCGAATCTAAATGAAAGAGTAACAATTCTTTTCACTAATTCTTCAAACTTCATATGCAATTCTTCTCCAGATGCAATTCTTCTCTTTGATTTCATCTAAATTGGGGAATCAACAAAATTGAGGAACCCATTACCAACAAAATTGAGGAATTGAATTACAAGTTATACAACAGGTATGCTCTCTTCCTCTCTTTTTCTCTCTGAATCGAATCACAATCTTTTGTTGAAGTTCTTTCTTGCTGGAATCGAATTGCTGTTTGTTGGAGTTCTTTCTTGTTGGAATCGAAATATCAAATTGATGTTTGAATTGAATTGTTGTTTGTTGGAGTACTTTATTGTTGCCATTTTTTTCATGGTTTATGATCTCTTCATCTTGGTAATGTTAGTTTCTTGGTAATGTTATGTTCACTTCCTCTTGCTGTATATTTTCATGGTTGCAAAATGTAAACTTTTTTTCAGTGAACTATTCGAGTCAGAGCCCTGAACACACGGAAAAATAGATTTTTTGGTTATGTCATGGTCTGATTTTAGTTTATCTTAAAATGGATTCGGCAATTGCCGTTAGAGAAATATAAGTGCTTGAGGTTCGAGCAGCTTGTGGCAATGAGTACATTAATAATGGAATGTAGTTTGCTATGCTCAGAAAACATAGCGATGATGGGTCTTTTTTCTTCTTAGAGTTTATTTATTTTCATATGAACATAAGAATCTTGAATATTCATTTGAACTTCTCAATGTCAACTGTCATTGTGGTATAAGTATATTGATTACTTTGAAATTTAGTATTCACTTGTCATTCTAGTAATTTGATTTCCCCCCTTATTTTACGGTTTTATAGGCAAATTTGAATCCCAGTAGTGGAATAGTTCAAAGTCCAATACCAATAAGTTTATGCCACTTAATTGGGTAGTTAAAGAAGGCGCGCCATCTAGGATTTCTGAAGTAGCAAGAATTTTCTATAGTTAGCATAAAAAGAACAGTTTGGTTTGGGTATTAGAAAGGAGTGCCGAGGGTGATACTAAGATAAGTATTCTGCTACAAACTGAAGACTGATCGAGTACAGTTCTTTTTCATACTGCTAAAGGGCTTTAACGCTACTTTGAAATTTCGCACAAAATGGTGGGCTACGCTCAGTTGAATGCGAGGAAATATCTCGTAAATATGTTGGCTAGCAAAAGGCTTCAACTATAGCGAGCTTGGTCACTCTTACAAGATTTGATTTTATGAGTGTCTACGCCAAGCATCTCCGCGACATCATAAAGGAAACGATTAAGCATCCAGTGCACTTTAATACTCCACTTGCAGGATTTAAGGTACATGTTCTTCATTATTGGATTATCACTCACACTGGAAATAAAGTTTTATTTGAAAAAAAAAAATATTTTGGGAAATATTTAGAATATACCCGTGATGAAATTTAACCTGAACATTGCAGGTAATTGTGAATGCTGGAAACGGTTCAGGAGGTTTCTTTACATGGGATGTGCTAGACAAGCTCGTGGCAGACACATCAGGATCTCTAAACTTAGAACCAGATAGATTGCTCCCTAACTACATTCCAAATCCCGAAGATAAGATAGCAATGTCCGTCACTAGAGTAGCAGTACTAAATCATTCGGCTGATTTAGGAATGGTTTTCGACTCAGATGTTGATAGAAGCGGTGTCATAGATAGTACTGGCAATGCCATAAATGTGGATAGACTCATTGCATTAATGTTAATGATAGTGTTGAGAGAGCACCCTGAACCATGATTGTTAGTGATGCACGTTCTAGTATGGCACGGACACAGTTCATCACCGATAGAGGGGGCCATCATTGCCTCTACCGTGTTGGTTACCGCAATGTGATTGACAAGGGACCTCAACTGAATCGGGAAGGAATTGAGATACACCTTATGATGGAAACTATGGGTCATGGGGCTTTGATGATGGTAATTTTATCGATCCCTCTTTTGTTTGTTTTCCTTTTGGGTCGTCTCTTATTATTATTTTGCTCTAATGTTAAGACCTTCTAATGTTCAACTGGTTTCCTTAAAACTTACATACCTTATATATGGTTAAAAAACTATCATGTTTTCTAGAAACTCAAAATTGCCAAATTTGTTTCCGTAATTTCTTGGAATAGATGACTATGATATTATGACCTCTCTTTTAACATTCTATGGTTTCTTAATCTTAATATACATCTCTTTATATTCATACAGGTGCTTATATGGTGCTGAAGATCATTATTGAAATGGTACACGAAGCTAGCTGGATCTAAAGAAGCAATAGGTAGTCTAATAAAGGAACTAGAAGATCCAAAGGAGTCCATAGAGCTGCGAATGACATCATATCAACGCCAACACTTGCAAAGGAAACAGGCGCGGGGGCAATTGACACATTCAGAAAGTACATAGAGGTGTGTAATTTCATTCCTATACCACTTCAATTTTTTGTTAGAATCGATGTTTAGAAGTTTAAGTTTTCTTTCAAGCTGGAAACATATTTTTGCAGATGGTGGAGGAAAAAATCTCCTCCCATCTTACATTTCTGATAAAACTAAGAAAATTCTATTTTTGTTTTTTTTGGGCAAATCGTTAATGTTGTAATATGAGCTCGTCAGTGGTTCCCCGTTCTCACTTTGAAGCTCACCGGTCGTCTTAGGTTGGTCTCGGGATGAGGATCTAGGAAATCGAATCTTGTTGGTAAAGGTTTTTAGATTGGTTTCGGGATGGGGATGAGGAGCTAGGAAATAGAATATCACCGGTGGTCGTCTTAGGTTGGTTTCGGGATGAGGATCTAGAGTAATGAAAGAGCAGTTTAGAAGTGGGTTTTATTTTTCTTCTAGTTAGGTTGGTTTTGGGATGAGGATCTAGAGTAATGAAAGAGCAGTTTAGAAGCGGTTTTTTTTTGTTTAAAAACATGAGTTTTTGGCTTCGTCTGATATCGATGTTTTTTTTAAGGGTCGCTATGTCGTTGGTATCGCAGCCTTTTGGTAGGGGCCGGCTATTTGTGATCAACAGAAAATCTCCTATTGAGACTTGTAGCGCTGAATACATCTATGACGATTCTTCAGCGAGCTATTTCGGTGGTGATTCTTCGACGAGCTATTATTTAGCAGTTAGGGGCAGGTTGTTAAAAAAGAAGCGAAGACAGAAGTGGCTATTGTTCGACGAGCTATCATTTAGCAGTTATAGGCAGGTTGCCGCAGCCTTTCAAATAGCTCAGGGGAAGCAAAGAAAAAGATAGAAGTTTACTACGCAAGGAATGACCAAAGTCACTAATGAGGACTGGTAATGCCTGTAGCGGTTCTGGTTCTTTGAAAGAATCAAGTGTCGTGCCCTAACTATTGCCAAATGTTTTGAGGATTGGTCATGTCTGTAGCGGTATAGCAGTTCTGGTTCTTTGAAAGAAGTGCCGTACCGTGCCCTAACTATTGCCAATAGAAGAGTGTCGTGCCCTAAAAGCAGTTTAGAGGCATGCATTTTAGGTCTGCGGCGTTGGTTCGCAGAAGAACCTACTGGCGGCGCGCGTTAGTGAGGCCAGTTTTGAGTACGCAAGTTCGAAGGACAGCGACTAGCAAATAAGGACAGCGACTAGCAGGACGTAGGAGTAGCAGATCTTCGGACTCAGAGGACAGGTCTAGTGTCCCCTACCCTACAAAGCTACTAGGCCTCCCTCACCATAGGCAAGTCTTTATTTTGAACTTCGTTATTTGAAAATCCCTCCCACTAGCCATAACTATAGACAAAAAGGGCTAGGGCTTTAAGCATTTCAGACCTAGAAGCAATTAGAGGTAGCTTTCTAGGCAGTGCCTAGTGCCCACTTAAGGATAGGTAGGATCCTAAATTACGAGCTACGTGATGAGGGCTTTAAAAAGAGGTCGCATGGCTCTTTATCTATCGAACTTGCGTATGGAGAACGATTTGCGTCAGATTTCTTAGTGGTAACGTCTATAGGAGATTCGTTTTCTTGCTGGTAGGACTAGATATTTGTGCATGCGAAAGCCTATTGCGGAGATTGTCCTCAATGCCCGCGAAAGAAATTCACACCGGACCCAGCCCCTTTTAAAGCCGCTAAAAAAAACCCTCTGGGTTTCTTGCTGCGTGTGGGACTCAAATGCGTTTTGCTTTCAAACTACGTACTCCTCTCTTTTGCAAGAGTGGTGGGTAAAACGGAGGAAATTTATATTAAATTATTTGGTTTTTGTTATAATTGACCAATTTTTTCGCTACTCTGACAGTTCACCCTTGCTTGAGTATGAACTATGAAGCCTCACTTGGTTCAAAACAAAGCCCCTTCTCTTGTAAGTAGCTATGGTTTTAGACGAATACATGATATTCATATATTTCATATTTCCCAAAGTATATTTCACTTTTGGAATTTTATAATTCAGTGAATGATTGCTTATGAACTTCGAAATTAATTCTGAATTACCATGAACACAAAGATAGTTCAAAACACCTATGTGACCAGTTTGATGGAGTTCAATGGATTTGAATTTAAGGTATGCAATTTAGTCTAGTATCTTATAACAATAGTCTATTTTATCTTCTTGTAATTAATGATTTAGTTTTGGTGGAAAAACTGTAAGCTATATTTGTTTAGTTTATGTTATGAATCCTATTACAAAGAAAAAGGACCAGCTTCTTCAACTGGAAACAACTTCCGAATTCCTTTTATTTAAATTGCAAGTTATCTTTAAACATAGACACAAATGAATATAGTACAACTTTTTCCCCTTAATAATATAACCCCACAATTGCTACTATTATCTTTTTATGCATCTTTATCGATAGAACTATAAGCTCTAAATGGCAAGAGCTCTCCTGAACTTGAGATAATGATGGTTCAAATCCATCTAGTTCTAATTGTAGAATTATAGGAAAAACTCTTTAAGTAAACTAATATTATTTAATAAAATTTTGAAATTTATAATTGTAAGAAGCGACTAAAATCATCGTCAATAATTATGTCTAATACGCCAACGTTTTTACGTGACAAATAGCACGACTAGTTTGTATGTTAAATTTTTTTAGAATTATGACAAATTAGGCAATTTTGGCGTTGTAAAATTGCGACGCATAAAACAACGGATAAATAAATCGAAAAATGGAACAAATACGGCGAAAATAACGACTGAGAGTTGTGTATATTTTTGCGACGCATAAAACGGCTCATAAATGTGTCGTAATTTTAACTAAAAATGACAAATATTATGACGTGGTTTACAGTCGTAATATTACGATGCATTTCAAGTCGAAAACAAAAAGCTACTGCAAAAAGAACGACGTTTTTTTCGACTAAAATGAAAGTCACTTCAGCAAAATAATGACTGTCCTACCCCGTCGTTTTTTACTCGTTTTGGCCTAGTGTCATATTGATACTTGGAATGATATCGCATAACGAATTACCCTGCAGCATTATGTTTTAATTTGATCTACGCACCCTGAACCTTCTCATTTTGTATATCCTCACCTTAATCTCCAAACTAGAAGTTTTGTCGAGAAATAATTGTGGAGTATAACGGGTAAACTCTAATGATATCCACATTCCCATTGACATTTGTGTAGTAGCAACATAGAATGTGCAATTCTTTCTATGACCTAAAAACTAATACTGTGTCTGCCAAAAGTAGAACACAGTACTAGGATTCTTTGGGAGAATCACGTCTACAACCGTACCTCATATACTTAAAATAGATACACGACTTAGTGCATGTATTACTTTACTATGCCAGAAGCACACATCCTGAAGCATACGCTATTATGCTTAAACGCATATACATGTATTTTGAGTACATGCATGCAATCAATTAATTACTACACCAAAATTGTGAAATTACCACGGTTTATTTTAGAAATTGCCATGATTTGATCCATGGTATACTTGAAACGGGCATAGCCTGTGGAAAATTGTCAAAAAGTATCTGTGGCAATACTAATTTTATTAACTTCAACTTTGACTTAACTTTAAAACAAGACCACACTTCACTGCTGCAGTAGTATAGGCTCTTTCCAAGAAAATAAAATTAGGATTTCTCAAACAGATTTTGCGATTTCAACCTTCAAAGTTGTTGAGTCGCAATCCAGGAAGCCAAAACTCCAAGTCGATTTAGTTAGCCACAAACAAGCAACAATAAAAAAAAGTACAATACACCAAGTTTAAGGTGGTTTGAAAAATTGCCTGCGTCCATCGTACAAGAGAGAGAGAGAGTTTATTCAAGATCCCAGTTACAATCACTCAAAACCAATTAGAGGTTCTCTAAAAGATTTCCTCTCAATTTGATCTCACCAAAGGATTAGCCTCCAAAGAAACCTAAGTTCTCCTTTATATACTAGGGGAACATAGTTACAATCGCTCAAATCTAGAGGCAAACAAGTAGTTATAAAACCATAAAAAAATAGAGTTTCGCATTTTCGTACGAACAAAATCTGATAGTCGTTCGAACGAAATGGGTGGCTGGGCTAAAATTCTAAGGAGTTGCTTAAAGTTTGTTCGAACGAATTATGATAGTCGTTCGAATGACTTGGGTAGCTGGGCCAAAATTTAAAGGAGTTATTCAAGGGTCATTTGAATGAGTCTGATAGTCATTCGAACAACCAAGGCAATAGGCAGCAAATCAATAGTTAACTATGTACCGCGGGTCAAGTCGCCCGTAGTTTACAACAAATCCAATTAATCAATATGAAGAATTTGAACCAAGTCCAAACAATGATTGAACTTAATTCCCAAAACAGCTTTCGTAAACATATCCGCCGGGTTATCTTTGGTGTGAATCTTCTTCAACAGAATCTCACCCTCTTCTAGGACTTCTCTGATAAAGTGATAACTTACATCAATATATTTTGTACGCTGATGATGAACATAATCTTTGGCCAAGAAGATAACACTCTGAATATCACAAAAAATATTAAGATGATTCATCTTAATACCTAAATCGCGCAGAAGACCTTTTATCCAAATAGATTCCTTTATCGCCCCAGTCACCGCCATATACTCCGCCTCCATAGTAGATTGTGCCACCGTTGACTATATAGCATGGAGCTCTAATTAACCGGTCCTCCACCCAATGTAAACACATACCCGGTAGTAGACCGCCGTTTATCCAAATCACCCATATAGTCAAAATTCACATAACCCACACAAAATCGATCAATTGAATCTTGTTTGGGAAATTCCAAACCAATATCCACAGTACCTTGATATACCATAGAATCTATTTCACAGCTCACCAATTATCTTTACCTGGATCATGCATGTATCGACTAACCATTCCAACCGCTTATAAAATATTTGGATGAGTACATACCATAACATACATCAAGCTACCAACCACGCTAGGATAAGGAACTTGACTCATATAATCATGTTTCTCATCAGTGTTTGGAGACATAGAAGCCTTAAGCTTAAAATGAGGAGCAAGGGGCGTACTTACAAATTTTGTATTCTTAGCAATACCAAATCTCTGAAGTACCTTCCTCATATACGTCGTTTGAGAGAGACGTACCGTTCAATTCTCTCTATCTCTATGAATATCCATTCCAAGAATCTTTTTCGCATCACCAATATCCTTAATTTCAAATTCTTCACCAATTTGCTTTTCCAGCTTATCAATCTCGCTTTTGTACTTACACGCAATAAGCATATCAACCACATACAAAAGCAAGTAAATAAAGGACCCGTTATGTAGCTTACATAAGTAGATATAATGGTCATAATGACTCTGCTTCTACTTCTGCCCAATCATAAACTGATCAAACTGTTTGTACCATTGTCTTGGAGACTGCTTCAAACTGTACAACGACCTTTTTAGTTTACATACATAATCTTCTTTCCCAACAACTGTCAGCCCACTCGAATGAGTCATATTGATCTCTTCTTTCAAATTCCTATGAAATAACGCCGTTTTAACATTGAGTTGTTGCAACTCCAAATTAAATTTTCCTACCAAGGCCAATAGGATTTGCATAGAGGAGTGTTTCACCACCGGAGAAAAAACTTCATTGTAATCTATCCCCTCCCTTTGAGCATAACCTTTGGCTACAAGTCTTGACATGAAGCATATATCATCATCAAGTGATCATTGTTTCTTTGTGTTGAACCATTTATAACCGACAACCTTCTTTCCCCTCGATAACTTCAAAAGCTCCCAAGTTCCATTCTTGAAAAGAGAATACATCTTTTTCTTCATCGTCCACTCCCAATGTTTAGTCTCAGAACTATAAATATCTTCCTTATAGGTAGAAGGAACATCCCCTTCAACGACCGGAAGTGCATAGGCGACCATTGGCTTTGCCTTTAGAAGTACCATATCTTTTGTAAGCCAACTCGGTTTACTTACATCCCTCTTTGGTTTACTCTTTGCGATTTATTCCACCACCGAAATCTCTTCATCCGTACTACCAAATGCTCTACCATCTACCGTGTCTTCATCATTTGGAACATGAACTAATGGCTCATCACCCGTTGTTACACCGGTTGATGACACCCCCTTTTGTACAAAAATTCTGGCCAATGTGAAGATACATCAATCTTCACCCGCTGCAATACCTCGCTTGTCATCTTCTCTGTGTGCTCAGAGCCATGTAACTTTACCATAGAGGCCTCATCAAAAGTGATATCTCTGCTCAGAATGATCTTTTAGTCTCTCATATCCCACGACTTACAACCTTTTACACCCTTATTCTTACCCAAAAAATGATTTTCTTTGCTTAGTAGATCCAACTTACCATCCTTAACATGATTGTATGCCAGATACCCAAATATACGAAGAGTATCATAATCTGTAGTAGGTTCTCCCGACCAATATTTTATTGGCTTTTTTACCCTCAATTGTAGCCGAAGGTAACCTATTAACGAGATAACATGCATATGTCGAAGCCTCAGCCCAAAATGCTTTGCCTAACCCAGAATTGGACAATATACACCGCACCTTCTCCAACAAAGTACGATTCATGCGCTCAGCTACCCCATTTTGTTATGGTGTATTTATAACTGTGAAGTGCTGAACTATCCCCTCATCCCAACATACTTGCAAGAATGGATCACTAGTCTACTCCCCACCATTATACGAACGCAACAACTTGATCTTTATGTCGGTTTGAGTTTTAATCAACTTTTTCCATGTCATGAAAATTTCTAGGACTTCATCCTTCCTCGTCATAGTGTACACCCAAACACGCCTAGAAAAGTCATCCACAAAAGACACAAAGTAATGCTTCCCCCTTAGCGATGCATTATTGGAGGGTCCCAAAACATCAGAGTGAACATAATTAAGAGTTCCACGAGTACGGTGGATTGTGGTGCCGAACTTAACCCTTGTCTACTTGCCCAAAATATAGTGTTCATAAAAATTTAATTTGCACATCTTGGCACCTCTCAAAAGTTTCTGGTTCACGAGAACTCTCAAAGACTTTTCTCCCGCATGCGCCAAACGTATGTGCCATAGCCGTGTCATATAACTGGAAGTGGTCTCTTCCCTTCCCGTGGTAGAAACTTCACTAAGAACAACTGTACCATCCAGATAGTATAAGTTGTTACTTCTTTTGTAGCCCTTCAATATAATCATGACTCCCTTAAGAACCCTCTTTACCCCATTCTCAGACACAACCTTGCTGCCTTCGCTTCAAGTGACCCCGTCGAGATAATGTTCTTCCTCATTGTTGGAATATACCGAACCTCATCAATCTCTTTAACCAACCTATTGTACAACTTTAGAAGAATAGTGTCTATCCCCATGATGCGGCAAAGATTATCGTTTCCCATCAACACCGCTCCATCTTCTAGTATTTTTAAACTTAAAAAAAACCCCTTTTAGGAAAATCCCTTCTTTTGTATCAATAGCACATGTACTGGATGCTATAGTAAAAGAGAAATCAGAATCATTTCCTCCCATTTTCATGCCCCTGAGCCACATTCATAGAAGAGCCCATTTTCCCCCTTTCTTCTTCTTAAGAAGCACGAGACATTCATTTTTCCAATGATTCATTTTCTTGCAAAACGCGCATTGGTCCTTACCCAAGTTGCTTCGTTTTCCAGCAAGACCTCTTGATTTCGTCTAAGAGTTGTTACCAACTAGCTTCTTCTTGTCCGAAGATCTTCCTCAAACCGTTAATACTATGGATGTAGACTTATCGGTCTCACGCATCTACTTCCTCCGGTACTCATGATTTACAACGGCCGTAGTCACATCCATGTATTTCAAAGAACTTTTTCCATAAGTAATCGTTGTAACGAAGTGTTTAAATTCTTTCAGAAGTGAGTTTAAGAACAAGAGTGCCTTGTCTTCATCCCCAACTATCTCTTGAAGATTCGCCAAGTCAGCTAACAACTTTGCAAAGTTATTGAAATGATCTGACATACTAATTATTTGCCTTATAGTGAAGCGGTAAAGCTTCCCCTTCAAGTGGAGTCGATTTTGGATACTCTTTACCAAGTACTTCTTCTCTAGAATCCTCCAAATTTCTTTTACGAAAGTTTCATTCATCATAAGGTACTTAATGTCTGGAGCAAGGCAAGAACAAATTTGGTAGCACACTCTTTTATTCATCTTCCTCAATACACTCTCCTCTATGTCATCCAGTTTGTCCTCTAATACCTTGTCTAAGTCTTGTTGAATTAGGGCATCAATAACTTTGCATCGCCACATGCCGAAGTTATTTGTGCTATTAAATTTCTCAACTTCAATCTTTACATTGTTGAACATCACCGTTGTATTCCTTTTTGGGGCCGAAGATCTAACTTCAACATTGTCTCCCATGTTTCCCCCATTTTTCATGAACTAACCAAATCCAAATTGAAATTGAGAAACCCTAAGTTACCTCAAATTCGCACACCACCGAGGAATCAACCACGCTCTGACACCAATTGTTGAGTCGCAATCCTGGAAGCTAAAATTCTAAGTCGATTTAGTTAGCCACAAACAAGCAATAATTAAAGAAATATACAATACACCATGATTAAGGTGGTTCGGCAAATTGCCTATGTCCACCGTACGAGAGAGAGAAAAAGTTTATTTAAGATCCCGGTTACAATCACTCAAAACCAATTAGAGATTCTCTCAAAGATTTTCTCTCAATTTGATCTTACCAATGGATTAGCCTCCAAAGAGACCTAATTTCCCCTTTATATACTAGGGGAACATAGTTACAATCGCTCAAATCTCAAGATAAACATGTGGTTATAAAACCATAAAAAAAGCAAAGTTTTACATTTTTGTTCGAACGAAATCTGATAGTCGTTCGAACGAAATGGGTGACTGAGCCAAAATTCTAGGGAGTTGTTCAAATTTGTTTTAACGAAATATGATAGTTGCTCGAACGACTTGGGTAACTGGGCCAAAATTCCAGGAAGTTTTTCAAGGGTCGTTCGAACGAGTCTGATAGTCTCTTAAACGACCAAGGCAATAACCAGCCCCCACAAAAGTTTTTCTGACAATTTTGGTGGCCTTAAGGGTTCTCAAACAATTTGGCAATCGAAGGTCTCACAATCTCAAACCCTATATCTTTTGTGATCTCATTCTTGAATTCTCTCTCTCCTCTCTCTCTCTCTCTCTCTCTCTCTCTCTCTTGTAATTTCAATCTCGAGTAGAGATTTGATATGAAATTGGAGGCATTGTTACGATCTAAGACGAAACTTAAAACTTGGAGATCTATTTTGTAAGTTCTTCCAATCTTCAAAGATCTGATTTGATTTCATTGTTGTTACTTTATTTTTATTTTATGTGATTTTGTGATTTTATGATTTGCCATTGTTTGATTACATGATTTCGTGTTGTTTGATTTTGTCATTTGGTGTTGTTATAATCCAAAATTTTAAATAATTTTGTGTTGGCAGATATTTTCTCTGTATGGATCTCCACCTTCAATCATCTTTAATTATATTTAATCTTTGAAGAATAGCTGAAAACCAAGGTCCAATTTTATTTTGTTTTAAAACTACTGCCTTTTCCATGGGCTTTAGCACAAATACATTCATGTCCCATTTTAACTATTATATGAAGAAAAAAAATTAATCCAGGGGTGTTCCTTTGGATATATACATCTTATGACATGCTCTTACATGTTTGCCAAGGTCAGTTTATAATTTATTGAAGTGGTAACAATTTCAGAGAAAAGATAGTGGTATGTGTTACTATGAACATTTCGAGATTAGAACTGACATTGCTTAACCAGCTCCAATCAGATCCCAAACATCTATACCATGGAATCCATTTCCTTTTGTTTCGCTGGAAAAAGAAATCATGCCTTGCTGCTAATCTACATTTCCTCGATACCGCTCTAATCCCTTGAAATCAGAATCCAATGTTTTTGACAGTGAGGAAGGCAACATGATGGCATCTGCTCCTCCTACTGATTGTACACTTTCAAATTGTAAGGTTGGAAATGGTGAAAGCACTGAAACCGTCTGTACTTGGGGGTTCTAATGATTGGAAAGGCTAGAACATTGAAGTCAGGGTACATTGCAGCCTATAACATGCCATTCCAGTATTTAAACGTAACACACCCCAATCAGGGAATATGGTTATACTCTTAAATTTAATAATTAAACCCACTAGGTCGACCAACATAATGTGTACTCCCCTCATGTATCTCTTTCAGGTGTGCTAATATTTTTTCTTTACCACCATTTTCATATATCTCTTTCCCTCTTAATTAATACCATATTAGTTTTAGCTTGGTAAACAAGGGAGAAAATGAAAGGCATTGTTACTGGGTAAGGATGTGCCATGTTAAAATCCATCTTACGAGCTGTACTCATTTCGATAAATCAGAAATATCAATCCTTTGTACATAAAGTATGTGTGGGGGAGTCCATTTATAGCTTGGTTTTATTATTTATTTTATTTTAAGGAGGAGGCTGGGTTTGAGGCAAACTCCCACCAATAATTTATTTACTGTACAAATTACATTTTCTAATTAGGAAGTCCTTTTTTTTTCTTTCTCTAAATAGGGTTCTTAGCGTTCTAAATAACTAAATGCTAAATTTTTTTCTTACTCTCGAAATGAATTAATGATATATACTTATGTTTTCCAGTCTATTGAATTGAATTCCCTGAGGTTTATCAACTTGCACATTTTTATTGTTACGTCTCTCAGTTGCTAGACATGAATATAGAGATATAAACTTGCAATTTAATTAGGCGGTGTTAGCCTGTAAAAACAAGTTTAAATCTCTTTCTTTCTCCAATAGCCTGTGTTTTCTTTGTGTTTAGCAAACACGCCTCATTGGGTGAGTTATACTTATCATTTTCATTATACCATGCATTGAAATATGGCAGGCATTGAGTTACAAGTAAAAGGTATCTCTTGACTCCCTAAGGAACTAACACTAAACGATGAAGCTCCGTCAATAAGAGTTGATTGAAGGAATAAGGTGATAGGCATGAAAAATGACTATTTTTGTCCTTCAAATTACATGATCTAGAACCTTATTTCATGTTTTACTGGGCCAAATTAAAGAATGTTTGACTATTACAAGTAATAAGACAATTGTGACCAAGCCCGTCCTGAAAGCCCAACTTACAAGCTAAAGGCTACTGCTGGAGATGAGCTAGTTGTCAAGAACTGCAAGGAGACTTATTAGTCAAGACTTGCTAAAATATCTACACAAAATCAAGAGTTGTTAATGATTAAAAGGATTTTATTAGGTTTAAGAGATAAAGTTATTAAGAGAAAGGAGAGTTATCTTTTATCTCTGGATAGCCACCGTATTGTATTCTTCCATGGAGAGAGAGAATTTTATATTAATTTTGGAGAATCTTGGGAAATTAATCAATGTAAGTTCTTATTTATCAATGATAAATTCTTCATATTAATTTATAATTTCTATTTACTTAATTTGATAATAGAAATATGATTTGATCTATGCATCTGTGAAGAACGACAACTCTAACCTATATTTCAACACCCGATTTGATGCGGTCTATCAAATGGCCGTTGCCGGGAATGCAATCGATTTTAAAATCGTGCTTCTGTTATTAAATTATTGTTCTGTTTGACAAGTTTTTCGTTGTTTTTATTAGTAATTTTCTTTATGTTTTGCTCCGCTTGTGGTATTTGCTATATATGTTATATGCAAGTTAGAGTAACGTCAGGCGAGTGATAGCCGAAGCATGTTGGAGAACCCTAACCTATAATCAATAAAATCACATTTTACAACTCCCACGACTCTCTCTCTATCTCTTAAAACAGGTTCTCTCAATTTATCGAAATTCACTCTCTTTCTCAAATAGCAACAAAAGTCCCACAACATTCTCCAACTCTCTCCCTCAAAAAAACTGACTCATACTCTCTCAAAACACCGATACTCTCTCTTTTGAAAAATACCTCATCAGTGATTGGGTTTCTGGAAATCTCAGTGTTCGCTCTCTCTAGGAAAAAACTTATCTCATTGGCCTCTCTCGCTGATCCATTAACCCTAGTAGCCAATCTTCAATCTTTACGAACATTTTTGTTTGGCTTTTACTGCTAATTTTGGGCTTCCTCGATCAGTAGTCTTCATTCTTTGCTTAATGATACAGTAATGGTTTAGATTTTGAGAGAATTATTTAGTTTGGTTTGATTTAATATGATTTGGGGTTTTAAGCTTTCGAGTTACTCTAATTTACTCTAATTTGGGGGTCTTTGATTAGTTTCAATTTGTTTGGTTCGATCTAAAATTTTAAACCTCGTTTTTCTTTCAAACCTCCATTGTTACTCGACCAAGTTTCCCTTCTACCTCTTTGTGCCCTAGATTTTGCAGGATTTAAAGATTAATTTGAGCTCGAATTTGATAGAAACTAGGGGTTTCTGATTGAAGTTTTTCGATTGAAAGTCTGTGATTGAAGTTCTAAAATTGAAGTTATTTTGTAGTTAATGAATTCTCTGTGATTAGTAATTGATTTGGGTTTAGCTGTTGATGATTTTTCTCCAAAGCTGGTTGATTTTGAAAGTTGGAAGACTATCCTTGGAAGATCAGGAAAAAACTCAGGGGAAGGATGTGTTGTTTTTGGTTTTCCAAGTTCTAGAGACACATCTTCTAGAAGTCCAGGGCAATATATTTTCTTTTAGAGACTGATTGTGCTAGTAACAGGGTTGTATTGCTCTTTGAGAATATTGGGTTCTCTTAATTGGGGTAAATTATATCATAATCTCTGGGTTTTACTTTGTTTACTCTGCTACAGTAGTTTACTCTGGGCTTTACCTTATTTATGGTTTCTGTTTTTAATTTATTTTATTGAAACTAAGTTAAAGTTTGAATTTTGTGTTATTTTCTTATTTGATCAGGGGTTGTTATCCTCATCTTCGTCGCCATACGATTTCTTTTGTATAACTATGTCCGTATCCTCCAAGTATTATAGAGCTTGTTCTTGCTAAGAACAAATATGTTATTCAAAAGCTCTACCTATGTATTCCTCTTGTGGGAACGACGGTATCTATTGCTCCATCTAAACAGTTGGGTAATATTTATGCTACATACTTGGTTCACGAACATAGACATACGTAAGTACAGTCTTTCAAGTTATTGAAGGAGATGGACATTGTTGATTAAAGCAAAACGACAAAGCCAACATAAAAAAACCGGCAAAGCCAAAAAAACTTCTAGTTGTTTAAATTTTTATGTATTTTTAGCATTGTATGGATTGAGAAAATGTTTATGGAAAGATTAATGAGTGACGCTCTGTAAGGTGAGGAAATTGTACTCTGCTACTGGTACAGCTTCGGAACCCCCACTCAAGCTAAAAATTATTTCAACGCGTACTTCGCCAACGATCCTGAGTGGGCCTTCCGAACGGTTTCACCAGAGTAACCAAATGTGCTCCTAAAAAGACCGCCCTGTAGGTAATAATATTTTTATCGCACCCTCCCTGTCGCGGTACATCGTTGTTCAACTATTGTTTGATTGATTAAATGCTTAATTTTTGCAATGACGCTTAGATAAGGGTGAACCAAAATGAGATTTTATTACCCGTGAGTTCCCACGCATTAGGACCCCGAGAGTTCATCACCCTATTTTTAATCATTTCGGTATCGACTGTCCTGACTACTTAAAAATATTTTTAGATAAAAAACCATAAAAAACATAGTTAATCAAAAAGCTTCGCTCGGACCTGGAGCAACACGCTCAATAGGAAATCTTGATAAGTGGCTACATTTGCTTGAAGAAGTATGTTCCCTGGCATAGCTAGTGTGGATAGGTGACTCTAAGTAGTTTGCCCCACCTTCCAGCATAGGTACATTGAGGTGACTAGACAGCACGCGAGCTATCGCCAAGGCGAGTTAAAACTACTCAAGTGTGAACCCATCTACTGTCAGGAGTAGAAGCATTGAACACTAAGACCGGGTTCACAACTTAACTTTAAAAAAATGACCAGTAAAGCATTCTTGAGTGTTTGCATCATTCTTAGGTCTTTAGTGTGTTCGCATCTATTGAATGAATTGCATGTTTAATTGGGGTATTACCCAAACTCGGACTAAGAACACGGCTAGAATAAATATGAGCATGACTGATGGGAATTGTCCTAAACCTGCTATTACTAAGAATAGTCCCGAACTTGCCGCTGTAAAGATAATCACTCTTCGCAATCGAATGCATCCTACAGTTGTTAGTAAACCTCCGTGTATTGTGATTCCTAGAAATGTATGAAACTTTGAGTTAAAACTGGGATTCTTGTCTATGCTCCCCAAATTGTATGGTAGTCCCACTGAAAACTCGTATAACCATCTTAGGGACTATTGGGATCATATGCTTATTTTAAACTTCGAGCGTATTACAGAGGATTATCTAAAATTACGTGTGTTTCCTTTTTCTCTTATTGTAAACTTACGCGATTGGTTGTATACTCTTGAGGAGAACTCTGTAAACACATTTGAATAAATCATTAAGGAGCTGTTGAAAAATATTTCCCTAACCATTGAACTGCTAAGATACGATAGAGTATCTATAGCATCACGCAAAACCGAGGAGAGTCATTATATGACTACCTATAATGGTTTAGGGATTTAGAGCAAGGATTCCCACATCATAGGATTTAATTGATTAATATAGTTCAAACTCTCTATGAAGGTCTAGATTATGAAACTAGAGCTCGTTTTTAGTCTACGTGCACGGGTACATTCAATGAGAAAGCTGATATTGAAGCTTGGAAATTTTTAAACAATGTAGCGGATAAGGCCTACCAATGGCAAACGATTAGAGAGGAAATACCTTGTCACAATCCAAATGTGCACCAAGTGGACTCTAATTCAGAGTCTGCCACTCTTAAAACCATTCTTGGTAAAATTGATAACTTAGATACCAGAAAAAGGGAGAAGCACCCTACCATTTCTTCTGTTAACCATGTGGCGATGCCACTTTGTATGGTTTGTGAGAGTTTGGACCATCTATTCCAAGATTGGCCTAACATGCTTAGTTTAAAAGAGAGTAGGAAAGACCAAGCCAATGTCATTTATCAACGTCCCAATAGCCAACCTTTTAATGGTAGATGGAATAATAATTCTAACAACTCCAATTCTCGGGTAAACTGAAATTACAACCAGGGAGGATCTTTTGGTAGCGCCCATTACCAACCGCACAGCCAAGTAAACCATCACCAGTCTAGTTCCTCGTGGCAATAAAATCTATCATGCCAGCTACCCTTAATGTGCCTTATGTTCCTCCGTACAATATAAATCTATATACTCCAAAGGCGTTTATGCAAGTAACCCAGTTGTCTATTGCCAAACTTGAGGGTCAAATTGGTTAAATGGCAATAAAGATAAGCACGAGAGATAAATGAACGTTCCCTAGTCAAACACAAGCTAATCCTAAAAGAAATACTGAACATCCTAGATCTTCCAATTGTGATAGAGTCAATGCCATCATTTATCTTAGCAGTCGTATGAAAGTGGATAATTTGGTAAAAATGCCTAAGGAACCCGATGAGGAAATTCAAAGTAAACCCATAGAAGAACCTGTTAATGAGGAAGAAACCACGATAACACATGTTCAGTCGCGGGCTCCTTTTCCTCAGCGGCTAACTTTGGCTAAGAAGGGCAACGTCTATAAGGAGATTTTAAGAATTTTTAAGCATTATGTGATTAATATTCCTATTCTTATAGCCATAAGGCACATTCCTAATTACACAAAATTCCTAAAAGATTTTTGAACCTTAAAGCGGCGCATACATGTCCCAAAAAAGGTTTTTTATGTTTACGAGAGTGATACGTCTATTATTTTTTATGCACATGCTAGTTTTGTCCTTTTGCGTAAATCCCTCCCCAAGTACAAGGATCTAGGATGCCCTACAATTTTATGTTCAATTGGGACCCATATGATAGGAAGAGCTCTACTTGATTTAGGTGCCGTCGTGAACCTCATTCCTTACTCTATCTATGAGCAATTGGATATCGGAGTACTTAAACCAACAAATAATACCTTGGAGCTAGTGGACCGATCCATTAGGATTCCTAAATGTGTGTTTGATGATGTGCTAATCCAGATTGAGCAATTTTTTTATCCAGTAGATTTTATTGTGTTAGATACTAAGCCAGTGGCAAATCCTGAGGACAAGATCCCTATGATTCTTGGTCTCCCCTTTTTGGCAAAAGCTAATGCGGTAATCAACTACCACAATAAAATTATGAAGTTGACCTTCGGGAACATGATAGTAGAATTAAATATCTTTAATGCGTCGCATACCCCTTTTAATCCTGAACCACTCAAGTATAATATGATTAAGAGTCTTGTGAGTAATACTTTGGAGATGTCAAGTACCTCGGATCTTTTAGGGGCATTCTTGGCCCACTTTGATGGAGATTGTGAGGATGATTCATACATCCATGGGTGAAAGCCTTATTAGATTCGGCTTTTGAAATTTAAGAGCCCGAAGGTGAGCATGAAATCATAGATGTTAAGAAACCTATTCCAGAGGCTCAAGTAACCTCCCCAAAGATTGAGCTTAAACCTCTTCCCTCTAACCATAAGTATGTCTTGTCTTTCTAGGTCCAAACAAAACTATGCCCATCATTATTGCCGGTGACCTATAACCCCTTCAGGAAGAGAAGTTGATTAGTATTCCTAAGGGAAATACGAAAGTTATTTATTGGAGTATAGAGGACATTAAAGGAATTAATCCCTCGATTTACATGTATAAAATAAAATTGGAAGATAATGCAAAAAAGTGCAGGGAAGGATAATGGAGATTGAACCCGACAATGGCCGAAGTAGTTCGGAAAGAGATTTTAAAACTCCTTGATGTTGGGATCATCTATCCCATTTCTGATAGTCCGTGGGTTAGCCCGATCCATGTTGTCCCGAAAAAGTCAAGAATCACCATTATAAAAAATGAGAATAACGACCTTATACCCACTACAACGACCACTGGATGGAGAGTATGCATAGACTATAGGAAGCTTAATTCGGCCACTAGGAAAGATCACTTCCCCTTACCCTTTATTGGCCAGATGCTCGAGTGACTCGCGGGGCACAAATTTTATTGCTTTTTAGATGGCTACTATGGGTACAACCAAATACCCATCGCACCCGAGGACTAAGATAAAACAACTTTTACATGTCCTTTCAAAATTTTGCCTACCTTCGCATGCCTTTTGGCTTATGTAATGCTCCTGCGATGTTTCAGCATTATATGCTAAGCATTTTTTATAACATGATAGAGCGATTCCTTGAAGTTTTCATGGATGACTTCTCATTGTTTGGCAACTCATTTGACCAGTGCCTTCATCATCTTTCTCCAGTATTACTCAGATGCCAAGAAAAGAACCTTATTTTAAATTGGGAGAAATGTCACTTTAAGGTGAGTTAAAAGGTGGATAGTTCGGGGGTATATCATCCCTGAAAAAGGAATAGAAGTTGACCAGGCCAAAATAGATGTCATTTCTAACCTTCCTCCACCACAAAATGTCAAGGACGTCCATTTCTTTTTAAGACTTGCAGGTTTCTACCGTTGTTTTATCCAAGATTTTGGTAAGAATGTTCATCCTTTAAGTAGCCTTTTGGCAAAAGATGTGGCATATGAGTTTGATGTACCTTGCCTTGTAGCTTTTGCTAAGCTTAAAACCCAGCTCACAATATTACCCATTATTAAACCACATGTCTAGAGTAAGCCATTCGAGTTAATGTGCAATGCTTCTAATTACTCTGTAGGCACTATTTTGGGATAGAGAATTGATAAACGTCCCCATGTCATTCACTACGCTAGTAAAACTTTAAATGATGCCCAATTAAATTACACAACCACCGAGAAAGAACTCCTGGCCATTGTTTATGCGCTAAAAAAAATTAGATCTTATCTTATAGAATCTAAAGTGATTGTTTACACAGATCATACCACGTTTCGACATCTTTTGTCAAAGAGAGATGCTATGGCATGACTAATCTGGTGGGTATTACTTTTATAGGAGTTTAACCTTGAGATTCGATTCAAAAAGGGGTTAGACAATGTAGTAGTCGACTATCTTTCCCATATAGTAATTGAGTCTGTTGACGAGTCCTTACCAATTAGGGAATCCTTCCCAGATGAGCAGCTTATGGATGTGAATTTAGTTTATAAGTTGCCATGGTTTGTAAACATTGCCAATTATTTAACCGCATATACCATTCCCGATCATTGGACTAAACCTGACAAAGATCGCCTTTTTAGTGAAGTAAAGTACTTCTTTTGGGATGATTAATATATGTTTAAGTATTATACTGACCAAATCCTTAGGAGATATGTTCCCCTGTCTGAGTATACCAGCATTTTATCATTTTTCCATACCCAAGCCTGTGGAGGACATTTTAGCTCTAAGAAGACCGCGGCAAAATTTTTGCAATGCGGCTTCAGTTGGCCTGCCTTATTTTGTGATGCGCATACATTTTATAAAGCGTGCGAGAGATGCTAGAAAATGGGAACCCTCGACGAAATATAGTGCCCTTATGTCCTATTTTGGTTATCGAACCCTTTGATGTTTGGGGCATTGATTTTATGAGCCCTTTTCCCAAGTCTTTTGGATATGAGTGCATCCTAGTTGGAGTAGAGTATGTATCAAAATGGGTTAAAGCCATCTCATCGTGAACGAATAACAGTACAGTTGTTCTTAATTTTTTAAAAGAAAATATTTTTTCTCGATTTGGAAGGGCTATTATTAGCGATGAAAGGTCACATTTTAACAACAAAATTTTTGTTGCCCTTGTTAAAAAGTATGGTGTAACCCATAAAGTGGCAACACCTTATCATCCGCAAATGAGTGGGCAAGTAGAAGTTTCTAATCGGGAGATCAAAAATATTCTCCAAAAGACGGTTAACCTAAATCGCAAAGATTGGTCTATAAGATTAACTAATACACTTTGGGCTTATCGCACTGCATATAAAACCCCTATTGAAATGTCACCTTACTAACTTGTTTACGGCAAGGCATGCCACTTTCCTGTCAAATATGAGTATAGTGCTTTTTGGGCAATACAAATGCTTAACTTTGACACTTCAATGGCTGGGTCCCACCGTAAGCTACAACTCAATGAGTTGGATGAGTTCCGAAAATATGCATATGAATCCGCAAAGATATACAAAGAAAGAACTAAGGCTTTCCATGAAATAAATATTTTGTGAAAGACCTTTGAAGTGGATCAAAAAGCTTTATTGTATTCTTCGCGTCTTCATTTGTTTCCTGAAAAACTTTAATCCCCTTGGACCGGGCCGTTCATTATCAAAACTGTTTTTCCACATGGGGCTATTAAAATTCTTGACCCTCATACTAGTAAAATTAATAAGGTTAATGGACAGAGACTTAAAACATTTCACGAATACTTTATGGGTTCAAGCGAAGATATGAATCTTTGGGACCCATCATATGCAATATAGGTATCTTTATATTTACCCAGAGTCTTATCTAGTTTGAGGGTACATTCTATTGTCTGGCTGAAGACGTTAAACTTAGCGCTTGCGGAAGGTAATCTTTATCATGTTTAGGTAGTATTTCTAGATTTTCTCCTGTTCTTTTCAATTACGGCAACTGTGGGGACACATGCTGATTCAGTTTGAGGATAGGGTAAATAAGATTTTCATCAGTTTTTTTAGGAAAAGTTGCTATTCTAGAGCATTCTAGTATTGTAGACACATCTTTTGTATACTCTGATCTTTAGATATTCTTAGAATACTAGAGTTGCACTTGGGATAAAATTATAAAGTTATGGTTTATTTTAAACTGTAAATTGTAAGTACATTAAAAATCTTTATGTTTTTGGTATTACCATCCTATTAGATTTGTTTCAGAAGAATATCACCCTTATAATTAAACTTTACGTAGTTATGCTATTAAGGTTTTGTTAAAACTAACTATCATCTTTTGACTAATCAACATTTTGGGTTAGGAGGAATCTATAACGAGAGGGACAATTGCCTCGAAATATTTATTTTTCATAAATTTATACTACGGATTTGTATGTATTTTTACAATCATTGGCTCAGTCACGAAGCTGACATACTCGAATAAAAAAAAAGGCTTCACAATTCAAGCCCCCCCGCAAGATTTAGAACTGAAAGAGGAAGAATTTTTACCAATCTCGAGGCAAGCCTAAATCAATTTGAAACTAAGAGACCAAAAAAGTAAAAAAAAAGTCTCTATGATTATAGTTGAGAACTAAGTGAAGGAGGGCAAGTTGAAAGTATAAAAGAGCAATTGAAAACTCAAATGCAAAAGTCTTACCATGAAAAGCTTGTGTAGATAGATATTTTCCTCGAAAGATCAATAAAAGAGAGCGAACAAACAAAGGCACTTGTCGAAAAAACTTCTAGGTTTCTTCTACCATACTCAAGATAAGGCTTAGGTTATTTGGAAGGATTATCAAACACCTTGATTCCAGAAACTAAATTCACTATATAAAAGGATGAAATTATGAAACTTGATATAATCTGATGGTAGTGAAAATTGACTTGATAAATTCTAAACATATGTAATGGTTAGCCCTTGTTTGAGTGTTATATCTTTGAGATGAATTCAATCCATTTTAGAGATACCAGGAGCAACAATTATATGTTGTTTATAATACCAGAATGTCTGTGACATAATTTTGTAGTTATATTCACTAAAAACCCTCACGTGACATAACTCGTCCTATAGGGGTAACTTATAGGTTAAAAGGCTTGCTGCATACGCTAAATGCAATCATAAGAAACCACGAAAGAGTTTAGTTTTCTTTTCTTTTGCTAAGGGACTAGCAATATGTTAGTTTGGGGGTATTTTATAGGCATTAAAAGTACCTATTTTTGTCTTTCAAATTACATGATCTAGAACCTTATTTCATGTTTTACTGGGCCTAATTAAAATATGTTAGACCATTGCAGGTAGTAAGATAATTGTGACCAAGCCTGTCCTGAAAGCTTAACCTACAAGCTAAAGGTTACTGTTGAAGATGAAGTAGTTGCTAAGCGCTGCTGGAAGACTTAGTAGTTAAGACTTGCTAAAAGATCTTCACAAAATCAGGAGTTGTTGAGGATTAAAAGGATTTTGTTAGGTTTAAGAGATAGAGTTATTAAGAGAGAGGAGAGTTATCTTTTATCTCTAGTTAACCACCGTATTTTATTCTTCCAGGGAGAGAGAATTTTGCATTATTTTTGGAGAATCTTGGGAAATTAATCAAGGTAAGTTCTTATTTATCAATGATAAATTCTTCATATTAATTTATAATTTCTATTTACTTAACTTGATAATAGAAATATGATTTGATTTATGCATCCCTGAAGAACGACAACCCTAACCTATATTTCAATACCCGATTTGATACGGTCTATCATAAGGCCTAGACTACATTCTACTACATCACAACTTTGAACTTAATCTCAATATATATGATATAAATTCCAAGTTTTAATCATTAATATTCCATGGTTAAGTTTATATCTTTACTTTCAATGTGTAAAATGTAATTGGGTTAAAATTATGGCTGAAGGTTGATCATAAAACTGATTGTGCATAAAATAGATCGGTACTATACTAGTTGGGGTTTGTGCCTTGGCTTATGCATGGCTGTTAGGGGTCATTTTATAAGAAAAATGTGAGATGTATCATTGTAAATGGTATAAAGGCGAATTAATGGTTAGGATTACGTTGGTGTAAGTTTTTTTCAACTCCTAGAACTTTGAATATCTTGGTATGTGACTTTAAAATCACGAGGGCAGCTTTTTAGGGTATCGAATTGATATTAGTGTTTTGAACACATTTGGACATGTCTTCTAAAATTAGTTTTTGGGTAAGGGTTAGTTATATGGTTGGTTTATTCTGTTCGGAGCTTTTGTTTAAGGGTTTCAATACTAATGAAAATGGATTTAGGGGCTATGGTTGAGTTTTTCTAAACTTCTAGATATTGCTTCTACTTGAATGATATTCTTATGGTTAGAGTAGTGGGAAAGTGGACATAATGTTTTGGAAGGAAAGATGCTACTTTATGTAGTTTATAGGCCAAATTTTATTGTTATCCTATTATAAATGCACAGGTTGCTTTCATAGATCTTAAACCTCACCAGGCTTACTTCTCATGTTCTTTTTATTTATTTATTTCCTAATTATTTTGGTATTTGGTATTAATTTGTCGCTCTATAAAAATACAGTTGGCTAGATTTATTTCAGACAAGTTTTTAATGAATTTGGTTTATGCGCATACAGGAGTAGCTTGCTGCAGTTTTTACCATAAGAAAGTCTTAGCTCTTCAACAAACAAACATGTCATCTTCTATGGTGATTCACCTTTCCAGAACCATCTTTTTCACTCTGGCAATCTAAACCCATTTTCTTGTGGTTAATCCGCTTAGATAGTTTAGTTTGCAAACTTTTTACTAGCTTTCTAAACTGTTCTTTTATATTAGTAAGTTACAACTCAAACTGTGAAGTTTTATATTGGGCTTTTTTGTATAGGAGACATGGCATGCTTCAACCGGAGACTTCGTTTATATTCTCAAGATGACTTGGATGTTTAACTTGTAACTCTTCATGTAAAATACTTTTAAAGCCATTTTCTCTCTTCTTTTAAGTTATTTTTATTATGTTTTTAATTTCTTTTGTATATCAAAGAGAACAATTATAACTGGATGATTTACTTTTCATTGAATGGAAGGAATTTTTTATATTGTCTTTTGTTTTGTTTATATAAACTTATGAAGTGTATTGATGTAATAGTGGGAGTACTTCACAGGTTCAATGGGTGCAATTTTCTAGCAATTTGTTTTTGAAAAAATGAATGTAAAATATCATGGATTTGGTCCGTAGAAAATTGAATCCTAGGTGTGCCATATTAAAAAAATATACTACAGAGTTAATCCGAGGTAAAAAAAATTACCACAGATCTAACTCCGTGGTAAAAAAATTGCCACACAAGTTTTGCTACAGACCTCCACCATAGATACAGTCCATGGAAATTTGCTATTTACCACGGATAACGATTGTGGAAAATCACATAAATTGGATTAATGAATGTTTGTGCATGGAGCATTTGCCCATACTTTATAAGTATGTTTGTACCTATAGTATAATACACTATTAGTTCTTGTGGTACAGGTCCTACCTACGCCTAAAGTCTCAATCAAGGATGAGGTAGTATACGTGGTACTCACCTTCTGTAAAGACTACAAAGGAAGAAAGACAACTCAACATAGCATTACATTTGAATGTTACTTGGGGTTGATTGTGGTTTTACCGCACCTCTACAAATTCAGAATTGGAAATCGTTGTGCATGAAGTCACACTAAAATTAGCCAGAAGCTAATCAAACATTTATTAACTGCAATCCCTCTATTTTGTTATGTCTCACTCTTTCAAGGTTCTAACCGCGTCAGAGTACATCAAACTTAATATCTTAATAGTTTTATCTGATGTTTGTTCGTTTCAGTACTTGATGTCGTATGTTGTACATACTATGCTTTCTAGAGTAAGCTAGTTTGCGTATGTGCCCATGACATCGTCGCTAGATTCAACTAGAGATATTTGCATCATTCTTTGAGTGCACATATACTTATAGTATTTCTGGAGAATCTATAGTATGCCTCCTAGAAACTATCTTTTACATGACCTTGTATTATGATTGCCCATATCTTTGCATAAATGGTTCTTACTATAAATCGAGTGTTTTGATTGATACATGGATATAGATTATTGTCAAGCATACTACGTTTCTTTTGATTCCATCTTTCGAGAACAATTTTCTCGGCCTAACCTAAGTGACTTGAACATTACATCTATATTTTCAAATATAGTGGAGAACTCCATCTAAATGGGCACGATACTACATATTGTATTTTACCTATTCTAAAAGATCTGGAGTATACCTACTTAGTTGTATGAATATTCATAGAATTGGATATCCCGTGGGACACAGAGAAGCAGATGGTAGGTCATGCCTATACATCAATTCTTTTCACGTAGGTCAGTTAAAGTCTTAGAATGGTAACCAAGCCTTTCATTTGAGCTCCCTGATCGGAGATGATAGATTAAAACCCGATAGTGCATTTCCTTGTTTGTAAAACTAAGATATCCATATTATGAAAGACGTTCGTGCGTCGCTTGTTCGAAAGCTCATATATGAGACCTAGTTAGACCAAAGTGGGAATTGGGTCCTTACTAACTTCTCTTTTTTGCATCCTTAGAGAACACATGTGGACTTATCTATTTACAATGTGGTTTTTGGCCATTTTAGACGCATCTTGAAGATGGCCTCACGTTTCCCTACAAACGACTAGGAGCAATTTGGAAATCTTTGGTGATTTCTTAGCCACATAGGCGTACAAAACTTCAAAAAATTCTCAAAGACATTTTCATGTCTTAGAGTTGATTAGATGAGACAGATTTCATACCATCAAATTCTTTCCCAGCAACTACTACTGGCATGCAGCCAACTATACCTTTCATCTATGCACCCTAAAGTATGCGCTACATGTTCCTGAATTACATATATATGTACAAAGATGGACCCTCAACATTGTTAGGTACAGGAATAGGTTATGACTCAACATTTATCAAACGATAGTTGGATCCTATGTAGGGCAATGTATTATTGTAATAGTTGGAATCTATCTCGCAGAACTTGTCATTTATTGAGACGATGTCAACGCCGTTAAGGGGAGAATAGTGGATTGAAATTTTATAGTAAGTACCATCGTTGTGTTATGTAATTCTATAGTTTATACAGAGGTAACAGATGAATACCAACTCCACTTTCATGGATTTCTCTTAAGTTTCCTTGAAGCACTCAATGACGCAACGTAAGTGATAAAGTCGCATGTACCTTAGTAAATACGCCAATACAGTTTGAGGTATCCTTGAAGGATTTAAGCCCAAGCTGATATGGTAAATGAATCAAGACCCCGTAATGTATGGCATATAGTTGGCACATAGATCATACAACTAAAGTGGATGACAGGTCGTACCCGTGGAATAGACGACAAGGGAACTTATGATTCCTGGTGTATTCAATACTCATGAAGTGGCTACACCTATCAAAAAAACAATAGTTGCTACACGATCTATTATCTCCCTACAGACAACCCCATAAGTGGCACATGCCCATGTTGAAATTAGAGTTCTCTATATATTGTCAGTACGTAAAGTAAACTATTGATCGTTACCAAGTAGTTGTTAACAATAAACCTTCACGGTCACTCTAGTTTAAGATTCTTTACATTGGCCACGTGGAATGTCCTAGTAGAGTTAACAGCTATCTTAAAGTGAAGTGTGTAAACTTGAAGTATGGTGACGTAGTGTCACAAGCCTGCTGAATGTGGGTGATCATACATAATGTAGCAAACATGGGAGATTGTAAGCGAGACTAGTTGCATATGGCTTCTTTAGGAAACCATGTAGGGGGGAGATTACATTCTTACACTCTTATTCCATAAGACTAATACTTAACTATGGTTCTACCAAGCATATTTAATAGAAATATAGAGATTCGAGTAGACACACTTAGGTAAAGTCCTAGAATGGGATTCCTCTACGACCTCTTATGAGATTTTTTAAGGTGAGATTATAGGTAAAGGACTCGAGTAGACTGAGTTTCCGGTTTTATAGAATATTGTCAAAGGTTTTCAAAGCTTCTCAAGGGTGTATGGGTATATGAGGGGGGGATCTCAACCCCTCTATGGTAGCTCTCATTTCCTATTTATGAAAGATAGGAAAGGTAATCATGTCATTATAATGAGGTTAAATTACCAGTGTATCCTTCTTTACAACTGTCTTGTACTGAAGTTTATTCTATTAGAATTTTCAGCTGAGTTGCCTGCCTTCGACCTGGAGCTAGCTGGAATGATGCGGTGGTTAAGGCTTTGGTAGACTCGATTGTAGACTTATTATGGCTCTGATACATTTGTAAGTATGGTAGGTTTTGAGCTGCTCAGGAGTCTTCGAGTATCTAGTTTGTTCTCAAAGGCTGCGAGTAGGCTACTACATTCGCCCCCACTCAGTTGAGATCTCAGAAAAGGTCGAGTATACATAGGTCGAGAGTTCCAAATGAGAAGATGTTTGCTTGGGAACTTGGAAGTTTGACCGTTATTATTCTACCAGTTACCGAGATCATTAATTACTGATTATGTTGATTGTGATTCATCACCATTAATGACTTCTTAATCTCCTATAAAAGTTGTAGATTGCTAATTTTTGCTTAGTCTCTGCTCAACTCATCTTTTCCCTTCGTATATCAAGATAAATACTTATTCTCAGAGCCAACAAGAACATGAGGGGGCTAGGATAGTTGCCAAAGTGGCAGAATTGACAATAGAATATTTTAGTTGTATGGGCATAAGGTGTCAGCTTCCAGAGCTCGTCGACCTTCAGATAGACGAGTTGACCGACAAGGAGTGAGTTGAGATGGAAGAGTCTGGTTTCAGGTGGGTGATGTTTAGGCAACATCTCCTGACTTCTGTTGAGCGGGCCGCTGCATTGAGATGCCTAACGGAGTGGTTGGTAGAAGATAATGATGTTGTTGCGGGTAGTAGCATTTCAGGCCGGTGCTGGAAGAGTTGTCCTAGCTGTAATTGATGTATAATTGTCTTCTTTTTTCTTTCTTTTTGTTGTTTGCTGTTATTATAATTTGAAATTGGTGTAAAAAGATTTGTGGTGTATTCTATTTGTTTGTGATGCTTATGAATAGAGTATTCCAAAAGTTGACCGAAAGAAAAAAAAACTTAACCAAAATGATAGGAATCTCTTTCCTTTGAGGGTCCTATAGGGAAGATGAAGGAAAAAGAATGTAAAATAAATCAAAGTGATAGTATTCTTTGTCCTTCGAAGGTTATGGAAGGATGTCGAAGGGAAAAAAATGTAACACGAATCAAATGTTAGGATTTTATGAGCTTTAAAGATTGTGGTACTAAGTCGAAGGAAAAAGATGTAAAATGAATCAAAGTGATAGTTTTCTCTGTCCTTCGGGGGTTATGGAAAGAAGTTGAAGGGAGAAGACGTAACACTAATCAAAATAATAAGATTCTCTGAGCTTCAATTATAATATGGTCGACTGTTGTGGTCGTATGTGGTGTGGAGTTGGACCCTTAAGGTCATTGACATGTTTGAGGTCGTATAACCTGCACATATTTGATTATTGCAGGCTTTATTCCTGACTTGTGGGGTCTTGCCTATTTGAACAGAGCACAAAGCTAGGTTTACTAGTCACTTTATGTCTAATATAGGATATGATGAAGGTTGTCATGTCAAAAACGCATCTGATCTCTTATTTTGAGAATCAAAATTGTAACAAACACCTGGGTATACCAATGATTTTTCCATTTGAGATGTAGAGAAAGGGGTTGGTGTTAATCTCAAAATTGAGAGAGATTCTGTACACGAGAGTGCTTATCTTCTTGATTTGAAGAACTTGAAGAGGAAATTGAGGAGCGAAGCTAGAAGAACTAGGTGGTCGAAATGATTAGAGAGGCGGGAAAAGTTTGTAAGGGATGGTTTACTAGAATTATTGAGGGAAGGTGGAGAGTTGAGAGGGTGGTGCTAATACAATGATGGCAGTTAGGGAAACTGATACGGTTTGAGATATTTTTTATTTCAGAGGAAAGACGGAGATAAAGTCATCTTTTCACTCAGCCTGTGATTTATCGTCTGAAGGAGAGATGAATACATCTGCAAATCGCATGCCAGTCATTCCTGGTTTCAGAGACCGCCTAAAAATGTCGGCGCAAGGTATGTCCTCCCTATCCTTGTTTTGTGCTTGTTCTATATTCATCTTGTTTTGGTTTTTAATCTGTTAATCTAGATTAGGAAAAGCTTGGTGTTCTATTAATGGTGGATGCTATGGTTTTGGGGAAGATGGTAGGCTTTGAACTGGGTAGCGTAGAGGAGGGTCGACCGAGCGATCGATTTTGGTATGCACATTTTGAAAGCTACCTTCGAGTGGATGTTTTGGTGAGTTTAGCATATGGTTGGGGATTCGTTCAGGTGTGACTCATTCGAGTCCAATTTGGGGTATGCCCGATGGGCAATACTTGGTATATTACTAAGGATTGGTGTAATAGGAGTCCAATTTGGGCTATGCCCGATGGGAAATACTTGGTATATTACCAAGGTTTGGTTTAATAGGGTTAACAGGGGGTTTTAACTTGAAGAAATTGAGCTAACTGCATCCCACTTCTTTGGTAGGAGATTTAATGCATACCCATGAGTCTTCGACAATAAGGCTAATTGATGAGGTCAATGATTTAATGATAAGGCTGAGTACTTTCATGCGAGAAGAAGAGAGTAATAGTGATTTGAGGGAGTTACAGATAGCAAATGTTGTGCCTCTAACAGTTATTGAACCCAACGTCATTAAATCTGTGAGACGAAGGCGGAGAAGGGCGCGAGTAGTTAGAGATAGCGATGAAGAGGAGAGTGCGGATGAAGCTGGTAAGAGTAACCGAGGAGATGGCTAAGGAAAAGGTAAAGTAAAATAAGATGAGGACGGAGATGGGGAGAATAAAGGGAGTGGGAATGAAGATGGTGACGAAGATAATGAGGACGATGGTATTAGGTTTGAGGAAGTCGGTGCTCAGGAGAAAAAAAGGCTTATCCGATTTCTAAAAAGTACAACCTTGTTGGTAAGGGCCTCTACATAGTGTTCTATTGACCGAGGTTTTTCTTCGTAGATGTGCCCATGAGTATAATAACGACGTTCTGAGGGCAGATTAGGCTAGGTATACAACTCTCCCTTTGGCGTCTAGTAAAGGAGGCGTTAAACTTCTGGGATATGGCCCTTCGCCAAATGAATGGAAACTTTTATGAGGTGAAGAAGAGTAACCTGAAGGTAAGCCTTTGGTGGGGTATACAAATATTGTGGCTTTATACTCAAAGAAGAGTAACCTGAAGAGCAAGACATCATATTCAATGTCATCCTGACAAACCCTAGCAATTCGACTTGTGCTCAACAGGCCGAGGGTGGAATACTGACCTTGTTGTTGTACTTAGGAATTACGATAATCTTGAAGATGAAGAGGTGCCCGCATTAAGAAATCGGGTTTACAATCGTGGTAAGTGTTATTCTGATTATTTCATCAAGTATTTTCCTTTCGTTCCATGGTTTTAACTATGTTTTTTTTATGTGTAACATCTCATAGTGGAGTTCCAGATAGTTCTCAACACTATTTGGACTATTTGATTGATGAGAACGACGAGCGCATTAACGCGATCTTTCAAAAGTTGAAATTGTTGAGGAAATGGAAGAGAAAGATAGACCATCTTCTGAATGGTCATTCGAAAAGAAGAAAACCTCCTACTGCTCAAGAGGGCTCGTACGACATGGACTATAATAAACTCACGAGGCCTAAGAAGACTTACATTCCGAGGTCCCAACAAGGGAATTCAGATACGGGTCCTTTACCAACCGTAACTTGAAGGGCCTCTACCTAGAAAGAGTTGTCGCTGGTTTCTCAGAATAGGAAAGGTAAAGGTATTGGTGAGGAGTCCAGCTTGCAAGCCCCTGGGTCACGGTGGAGTCACGGTGGAGTCGCTGGTACAATTTTGCGTGTTTGACCCTGACGAAGCTGGGCGCCGCTTTGAAGCATATTTGAGACAGGTTGTTATGTTCTTTGTTAACAGTCATATATTACTCCTTGGGGTTTATTCTGTTTGTATGATGGTTTTATTTGACAAGTCTTAGCTTGGGGAACGTGCTTTAAGATAGCCCAGAAGGTATCTAGCCGAAGGGTAAATGAGGTGGGCGAGTCCGAGGATGTGTCGAAGGAACCCATCCTTCTTTTAATACTTATGTCTCTAAGCTAGAGTGGGAAATCCTGTATGTTTGAGCTGATGCTTCAAAGGAGAAGCTGGCCATGGTCGAGCGCCATGCAAAGAAGATGCTGGAGCTCCAAGGTAAACTGAGGGATAATTATGCTAGGTTCCAGGTGGACTTCGAACGAGAGTGCCTTTTGAAAAAGTCACTAAAGAAAATCCTCAATGAACTTAGCTATGATCCTAAGATCTTTGAGCAATTTTCCATTGACCCTCTTGTGAGTGATGGTGTGGAGGATGCGAGTCAAACTCCAGAGATAATACAGAGTCCTTTGGTTGTGGAGCCAACCATTGAGTACTAAGTTACTGCTCCCGATGCTGGATTGAGCCAAAGTGCCAATGTTGCTGAGCCCAATGAGGTAGATCGTACTAATCCCCTCATGTAATACTTTGTAGGTTTGGGATTTGTAACTAATGGTACTTTCTTGTCTTCATTTTGTAACTGATGGTACTTTCTTGTTTTTGCTTTCATAACTGATGGTACTTTCTTGTCTTTGTTTTCATAACTGATGGTACTTTCTTGTCTTGGTTTGTAAAATGTCTTTGCATTCTATAATGGGTGTCTTTTTGAGTTTCGTATGTCTAAATATGTATTTGCTGGAATAAAATCTATCTCGATCATAACTGTTGATTTGTCTCTAGGTCGCCCCGAAGTATCTAAATAAATAAGATTGAGCCTAAACATGGCCAATTGCGGTAGATTCAATGATCGAGTTTATCAAGAAAACAAATCTAGGGGTTTTAGAATTCACCACCATCGACACATAATACCGACATAATTTAGCATTATTTCTCCAAAAAGATTTAGAACGAATATATAGAACTCATGTCAATGTAACTCATTCATAAAAAGACAAGTAAAATATATTGTATGAACTAAGTATGTACCAAAAATACATCTCATGAAAGTTTGTACTAACTATGAAATGTTAATTAGTAACATGCTTTGGAAAAATACAACATTAATACCATTTGGGTAAAAATAATTACTATGACATTTGAGAATTACAAAATTCAACCTATATCTATATTTAAAGATATCATAAGATGATAATGAATTGTTCATGTCATAGTGATAGGTTTCATTTACATTTGTTCATATGTGGTAGGAGAAAATAATACTTAATATGTGACATTATATGCTAATGGCGGTTTCATCCTCACCCCAACCTATATATCTATTTAAAGAGATTATAAGATGATAATGAATTGCTTGTGTCATAGTGATGGGTTTTATTAACATTTGCTCATATGTGGTAGGAGAAAATAGTACTTAATATGTGACATTATTTGCTAATGGCAGCTTCATCCTCACCCCTAGAGATGAATTAACCAGCCATTATAACAACTATGAAAACTAAATAATATAATGACAATAAGAGAAGCATAGACTAAGAACAAAAAGACAAATTATATTACTAAAAGAATGACTTATAAACTTCTTCAAATGTTTCAACTTTGCTCCAACTTCTCTAACAATGTTCTCTTTTCTTACTCTATTACAATAATTCTCTTAAGCTTGGACAATTTTTATGAGCTCACCAACACTTCTTTAATAGATGAAGGAGAGGTTTTATATATTTAATATGAAATTGTAACCTATGCCATGAATGTACATAAAAATGTAGGCTCCGAGAGTTATTCTCTAAAATATAACCTCCCCAATATGGGACCCATGTGCTTGACAACTCTACATCTTTCTCCAACAGTTCATCTTTTAAGTAATGTACATCCTAGTATTTGTACATATTTGGTAAATGAGATCTATGTGACCTGAAATACAAAAATTGGTTTTATAAGTCATGTTTAATAATAAATTAAAGATAATATACATTAAGTCATAGGGGAAAAGTGGTCATTTTACATGCCCATTACATCCCAAGTATCAGTCGGGTCGAAGGTTTGATGTGATACTTAGGTTTGCCTAAGTCAAGAAGTTCATAAGGACTGAGTATTATATAAGAAGCATTCAGAGTGAAAATGGCTCAAAAATGATCTTTATTGACGTTGAATTCTATAGTTACAACCATAGAAAATATCTACCCTTGTTTTATGTAGTAGCGAACTAAATGCATTGTATTTCAAGAGTTCAACAGAGGTTCTTCGTCTTCAATCATTAAATAATATGTGACCCCTTGTCTGCTTTGTTATAGATAACATATTTTCCTTCCCAAGATTCAGCCAGTTTCTCAGTATTGCGGGGTTTGGAGGATGGGGTAACTCGTCGAAGGAAAAAGTCTCTGATTGTAAAAGATCTAGGATGAACCCTTTGTTGTATGAATTCATCAGTGAGTTATGCTATCGGCCAAGGTTAGCCAAAGCTCTGTCCCATGTTTTATCGATCCAAAGTATGTTATAACCGAGTTGGATCTCATTTTCTTCATCTGGGAGGTCGGGGTCTATTGTGGGAACTTTGAATTGTGTTGGTAGAACGACCTCTGTTCTATATGTAAGGAGGAAAGGAGTACAACCTGTAAATTTTGTTGGTGTCGTGTAATAGGCGCATAAGACATATTGTAACTCTTGTACCTATCGCCCCTTCTTAACGTCGACTCGCTTTTTAAGGCCATCGACTATGGTTTTGTTTATAGCTTCGACCTGGAGGTAGTAAGGCATGGAGGGAGATAGAATGATGTTGTACTTCTTCAAGAATGCTCTAACCTTGCTTCTAACAAACTATGGACCGTTATCAGATCGGATCATGAGAGGGCAGCCGAATCGTGTAATTATGTTCTTCTACAAAAACTTAAGTACTTCTTCTTCTATTGTTTTGCATAATAGTACTGCTTTGATCTACTTTATGAAATAATCTGTGGCCACGAGGACGTGCTCTTTCTTACCCAAAGCTTTGGGGAAGGGGCCTATTAGATCGATGGCCCATCATTTAAATGGTCAGGAGACTTGGCTACAATGAAGATCTTGTGAAGGGCTCTCGATGTCATACTTGTGTCTCTATCACTTATCATAATTCTTTGCATATTTTTTGGCTTGTTTTTTCATATTCAACTAGAATAAACCTTGTGTGACTGCGCGTAATGCCATAGATAGCCCTGCAGTGTGTATGTCGCAGTTAACTTCGTGTAACTCTGTAATGATGGTGTCGACTTCTTTCTGGGATATGGATTTGACGTTTACCCCATTTGGTGTCCTTCGATGTAGCTCATCTTTAAGTATTGAGTATCTTCGACAGTTTTCCAACAAGGATCGTTTTCCTTCAGGTAAGATGCTTTAGTTAAAATAAGCCAGTAAAGAGGTATGCCAATCCTCAGGATCGGTACTTTGTACCCAGTATTGATGGTATTGAGGTATTGATTGTCATTCTATCTATACTTGGGCATTCGAGTACCTCGATGTCGAGCTTTCTGGGTTCAGATTTTCCTAACATGGCGGCTATGTATGTGAGGGCATTGACATCTCTATTTTCATCTCGAGGATAATACGTTATCAATAATTGTTCTGGGAAGTGATCCATTCATTGGCAGACTAGTTCGGTGTATTCTTCCATGTAACCATTTGCCCGATTTTCTCGAGTGTAGTGCCTTTCGAATGTTAAATAGGGCATCGACTCTGACCACTTGATACTTGCTGAATACGAAGTGAGATATGAACAATCTGGATAGGTCTTCAAAACTTTGAATAGATCCATTAGGGAGGTTATGGTACCACTTGAGTGGACTATCCGTGAGGCTAGTAGGCAACATTCGACAAAGGATTTGATAAACTAAAGAATGGAGGCTTAATGAGTTCTGGAACTCGAGGACGTGGGATTATGTCTGTGTTTCTGTATTTGTAAATTTTTGGGATATATAAATTTAATGGGACGTTGAGGCTAAAATCTCATTGCATATTGGGTTGTTAAGTCTGCTCCAGGAGTTAGGTGTTGGGCTTGAGCTAGTTCAGATGGTGGCTTTGATCTGTTGGTCGAGCTCTTGTTGTATTACATAAGTTGGTCGAGGGGGAGATCAATCTATTTGGGTTCAATGTTATTTTGGTCTAGGGGTATGTTCTGCACTTTGTTCACCTAGACGTTTTCAGGATGGTCTTCGATTAGGAGGTCTAGATGTTCGTAGGGTGGAATCACTCAAATTTATAGAAGCGGGAACTCTTAAATGTACAGAGCCTTCGGGTATGTGATGGTTGGTACCGTCAGCTCCAAGATGGACCAGGTGTACCTCTGTTTGGGGGTTGGGACCTAAGTGTACATGAGCAGATATCCGTGAAGGATCGGGAGCTCTAGACCGAGCGGGGGAGCCTTGTGGTCGTACCTGCTATTGACCACGCACAAAGTTGGGAAGTTCTTTAAAGTCATGGTTGTGTTTCTCTGTTTCCTCGATGCGACGTTGCCATTCATTTTCGAGTTCCTTCTCTTGGCTTCATGCTCATGTTGAAGCTGGTTGGCATGTCTATCTTCGGCCTGGGAAAATTGCTCGCGCATCAAAGCGAGTTGTGCTACTATGCGCTTGCTGGGGCTCCTACTATAGCAGAAGTCGAACGAAGGTTAGGAGCCATTGGACAAGTACTCAATTTGGTAAACTATTGGAAAGTGTGGGTAATAGGAAAGACTGCGCCAAATGTAGGATTAATACTCGACTAGGGTTCTAGCAAGTGTATTTAATATAAATATAAAGATTCTAGTACACACACTTTTGTGGAGGCCTAGAATGGAATTCCTCCATGACCTCTAGTGAGGATTTTTAAGGTGAGATTGTATAAATAGATGAGATTGCAAGTAATGAACTCGAGTAAACTGAGTCTCCAAGCTTGTAGAACATGATCGAAGGTTCTCAGAGCTTCTCAAGGGTGTAGGGGGGGGGGGGAATCTCAACCCCTCTATAGTAGCTCTCCTTTCCTATTTATAGAAGATAGGAAAGGTGATGTCAATATAGTGAGGTTGAATTACAAGTGTATCCTTCTTTACAGCTATCTTGTAATGGAGTCTATTCTATCAGAGTTGTCTGCTGAGTTGTCTACCATTGACCTGAAGTTGAGTTGGACTTATGCAATGGTCAAAGCTTTGGTAGACTTGATGGTAGGCTTTCTATGGCTCTGATAGATTTGTAAGTATGGTAGACTTCGAGCTGCTCGGGAGTTTTCGAGTATCTAATATGCTCTCGAAGGCTACGAGTAGGCTACTACAAGCTAGACTCATCGTTTACGATGAATCTTACCCCCTATGACCGACGCAATTACATTTTTGTTAGTACCTCATATTAGCCATCGCTATCTTTGAGTAACTTAGTTAATTCTCAGTCACGGTTAGATTTGATATGCGTCAAATAGATGTAGTTGCATTACAATTGCGTATCTTGATGGAAAATGAGATATCAACATCTATAAGCAACTCCTTAGAGGACTTGCAGGAAGTACAGTAGTCCTAATTTGTGGAGCATTAATATGCCTAGAGAATATATACGCAATCAAATTAGATATATCCTTGAAGGATCGCAGCAAATCAGGACACCATGTGGTACAGTCGGACAACTGAGTATTTGATAAACGTGGTGTTCACAAACGACTTGATCTTCCCATGAGCCTTCATTCTAATGAAGCTGCAATATTTCTTATACTCTATAACTGCATATGTCGATGACCTAAATTTCATTGAGTCTCGTATAGAGATCGTATCTCCAGTAGAGATAGTAAGAACTTATGAATACCTGAAGAAGGAATTCAAATTGAAAACCTCAAAGTTCTGTGTCAACCAGAAGATCGAACACCTTGAGCATTTGTTTGCTTATACATATACATGGAAATTGTTAATATATTCTTCACTCTGATGAATATTGCTCAGTGGTTGAGCATGCACATCCTTATGAGCTCACTGAAGTGAGATTTAGCCTTATTTCGCCCTCAGGTTAAAGGCGAAGACTCCTCAGAGTTATATTATCACTGTAAAATGTTAAACTTGAGTTGATTCTTCCTCAAGAAGGCAAACGGGAATTTATAGGTTCAGAAGACGTCTGATCTTGATGAAGTACGCTCCTCGTCAAAGTGATGTAATCCAAAAGTTTTGTTAAACTTCTATTGTAAGCATAGTAGCATTGGTTATGGTTCTGCATAAGACCAATACACATGGATATATTGTATGTGGAGGATTGTTGGCTACGTTTGTACATAAGACCAACACCCACACACTTCTTATCTATTGTACATAGATCTTAGGCGATGACTTTTCACCAGCGGCATAAGCGACTTCATTCCCAAAATGACGATTTTCAAGGACCTCATCTACAGGTTCAGAATGTTGAAGTTTGAGCTTGCTCACTTCAGGGGGAGAGTTTTTTCTAGAGGCAGACTCTCCACTATCACTTCTCAGTAATCGGACATATGTGCTCTGTAGTCCTTCCTGAGCACTGGATTTTTCCCGTTAGGTTTACCGGGCGAGGTTTTAATGAGGTAGACGATTACCAGCGCGCTCAATACCGATATGAGACTTGTTAGTATTGGCTATGCGCGCGTTCTACTCACACATTTTTTTCCACTTGGTTTTGTTGGGTTTAGTTTGCAGAGACAATCGTCTCATCGACCGGGGATAACCTACATAAAGAGTGTTATAGTCAACGTCACTTAGGTGGGCCCCTCGCGTGGAGTGGGTTGGGTCACCCACTGGACTGAGGCTTCGGTTAGAGTTAGAGAGAGGGACTTGAGGAGTCTTCTATATAACATATAGAGACTCCATACTTTACCATATTATTGTTTATATCTCTATGCCTTAGAGGAGTCTTGAGGAAGCTCTGTATCTCTGTATATGTGTTCTAAATTGATTCGTAGACTTAGACGGTTACACTTACATAGTTAAAAATGAAATGTCTCAATAATTACATTATTCAAAGTAAAAAAATCAAAATTATTTCTCATAAATCATTAATTAATGAACATTAAAATGACCCAAAACAACATTAAATGTTACTTAATTAATAATTAATGAACATTAAAGTGACCCAAAACGATAGTAAAACCTTACTTAATTATATTAAATATCTTAAATAATACTAAACTTTGTAAATGCACTAATTAGTTCAAGAGTGTGCATCAAGTCCTATTCGTGTCTCCCTGTTGCCTGTCTCTAATAGTTTGGCGGGGTTGAGCCCACCCTCAAATTATTGTGGGCGAAGGAAAGTAATTTCGGTGTGCATTTATATATGTTTCACTGTATTTATTGTGTCACTAACTAAATTTCGAAAAACAGCTATAAAAGTAGATATGCATATGAACTGTAATCACAAAATTTGTCATTAACCAGTAATTAGTAAAATCATTTGTTATTGTAAAAAAGATATCATATGAATAAAGTCAATAAATGACAACCTTTATATAAAGACACAGTTGAGGACAAACCAAACCTTCATCACAAGTCTTTCTAGGACAAACATGAGAGGAAGAACCTTTATTCCTTCCTTCCTAGTAATACTATGTCAGCTTCTCTTCATCTCCTTACCTCCTCGCCTGAATCTGACCCATGCGGCGTCTGGACGAGGCCAATGGGTCCTCTTACAGGAGAGCATTGGCCTAGTTTCAATGCACATGCAGCTATTGAACAATGATCATGTCATAATATATGATCGTACAGATTTTGGGAGGTCCAATTTATTGTTGGCGGATGGGAAATGTAGGAATGACACAAGTGAGAAGGCTGTCAAGTATGACTGCACCGCACATTCCGCAGAGTACGATGTTTTAGCTAATACGTTTAGACCTCTCATGGTTCAATCAGATTTGTGGTGCTCATCAGGAGCTGTATCGTCTGACGGCCGTCTGATTCAAACCGGTGGGTGGAGTGATGGTGAACGTGTAGTAAGGGTTTTTCGCTCATGTCATGGGTGTGACTGGGAAGAGATTCCACTTGGACTAAAGGTGAGAAGATGGTACGCGACTGATCATATATTACCGGACGGACGTGTTATTATTATCGGAGGTCGTCGACAATTTAACTATGAGTTTTACCCGAAATCAGCTCCATCAGATAAGGTATTCTCTTTGCCATTTCTAGTCCAAACCAATGTACTAAAGGCTGAGAACAATCTTTACCCTTTTGTTCACCTCAATGTCGATGGTCATCTTTTTATTTTCGCAAACAATCGCGCAATCTTACTAGACTACGTTAAAAATGCTGTTGTTCGAACATATCCGGAAATTCCTGGGGGCGATCCTAGAAACTATCCCAGCACGGGTTCTTCAGTGCTTCTCCCTTTAAAGAGCTCATCTGAAGCTGAAGTTTTCATTTGTGGGGGTGCCCCAAATGGGTCGTACCAACAAGCTCAGGTCGGAAAATTCGTTATGGCATTAAATACGTGTGGGAGAATTAAGATCACAGACGAGTCACCGATGTGGTGTGTAGAGACAATGCCATTAGCAAGAGTCATGGGTGACATGATCTTACTTCCTAATGGAAATATTTTGATTGTCAACGGGGCCAAGGCAGGGACTGCTGGATGGGAATTTGGTCGAGACCCAGTACTCCACCCGGTGTTATATCGTTGTGATGACACATTTGGGTCTAGATTTGAAATATTAAACCCGTCTACCATACCAAGGGTGTACCACTCTACCGCAATATTACTCCGTGACGGACGAGTTCTCGTTGGGGGTAGCAACCCTCATACATACTATAACTTCACTAACGTTCTTTATCCAACTGAGTTAAGCTTAGAAGCATTCTCACCGCCATATTTAGACTCTCAGTCATCAGGGTTCCGCCCCGTGATTCTGTCAACGACTTCTCAGGCTAAACTAAACTATGGTCAGGGATTAACGGTCCGCTTTCGGGTAAAAACTGCATTATCTAAGGGTGAAGAAGGGGTATTCGTTACAATGGTAGCTCCGTCATTTACAACACATTCATTCGCCATGAATCAGAGATTGTTGCTCCTCAGTCAGGGAGATGCGGTTATGGTGTCGCCTTTGGTGTACGAAATTCAAGTGACCACCCCAGCTTCGGGTTTTCTCGCACCTTCGGGGTATTATATGTTATTTGTGGTTAATCAAGATGTTCCTAGTGAGGGTATTTGGGTCCATATTCAGTGATTTATAGTTTTTTCTTTTTTCAACCCAAAGGGGTTACAAATGAGAAAGAGCTCTCAATGAGAAATATGTCATTGATTTGCATGAAATGAAATGATAGTCATTGGTCTTGACTTCTTTTAATTTATTTGGTGAACGATTTCTTGAGAAGTATTCATTTACAACGACTCTGGTTCTGTTTACTGTATTTCCTGATATGTTTTTTCTGCAGACCAGTCGAAAACGTAAATCTTCTGAACTGTTCACGTTGAGGTCAGTGAGTCACGGGAAGATTGTGAAAGTTCAAGTGCTCACGGGCTGTTGTATAATCTTCTCAACTCTGAAAATTTCTTTACCAAGTGAAAAATAAACTGTCATTTTTGCATGTCAATATAGCCATATATCCCTGTAAAAGTATAAATATCGTCAAATTCGAAGATCACCAAAATATTGGCTGCATGACAACTGTTCTATAGTGTAATCGAAGACGAGAAATGAAAACTGAGACGATAGTTGTTGCATTTGTGAGAGACCCATGGTAATCCTAAGACCTTATTGCAAAATAAAAACATAATGACCAGTATGGGTTACAACTTAAAAGGTAAGGCAAAGATCACTTGAAAACACAATTTCAAAGAACAATCAATGATACGATACTTGAGATCCAGCTTGAAGCAATTCATCATCTTGATTGATATACCCAACGGCTACCAGATTTTAAACGGGGTTAAACCTATACGACTTACATACTGACATAATTCTATGCCGATCATATTGTTAAGATCGGTGGATCAAAGTTAATCCCATCGGGTAGAAGATGTATTTCACACGAGGATATAATAAGGAGATACGAACTATTAAATTACACCGAGGCTTTTTAAGAACAAAACCCTACACCTTGTCCAACTCTACTAGGTGGTAAATGTGGGGACAATATCGGTGCAATAGGGGCTTGGGCCCTGACAATTGGTATCAGAGCCGATGGTTCAGCTGGGCGTATCTTAGCGTATCAACATGTCTCTTCAATCGTTCGAGGTTCGAGGTGAAGCTCATGTTCTCTCTCCGTGAAGCTCAAAATGAACGATTGTTCTGGCATAGATATCGACAATTCTGTAACAAACGAAATGAGCTCATAAAATACGATGAGATTTGCTGGAAAGAATTAATGTCATAACACTCGAAACTTATAATAAAGGCAAGATGCTTTTATAGCGTTAGGTACGAAGTCTCTATAGTTATCCTCAAGTGGTTCTAATTACGATGAGTTTTTAGTTTAAACAAGGGGGTTAATGACTATTATGAATTGTGATTTTACCAAATAATTAATCCATGAATTAATATAACACAAAAGCATTATCCTAGTCTAGTAAGAATATCCAACATTCAAAAGATCCTAAAATGCAAAGTGCAACTAAACCAAAACAATACCCTACTATCCTAAAAATAGGTAGAAAAAAATATAACTATACAGAGAAATAAAAATGTACATTTTCATTGGAGCATACACTAATAACCCGTCTAATTTTAGATTCATTACCTTATCTGCGGTGACAAATCATCATTTAGCACCCAAATACCCGAATAACCTTTGGAGGTAATGTTTCTTGAGGAAACCACCTAGCCATATTCCTATTTTTCACGTTAGAAGAATTCATGTTTGGGTAATATCTTTGTCATAACCCGTCTCATTTTAGATTAATTACCTTATCTGCGGTGACAAATCATCATTTCGCACACAAATACTCGAATAACCTTTCGAGGTAATGTTTCTTGAGCAAACTACCTAGCCATATTCCTATTTTTCACGTTAGAAGAATTCATGTTTGGGTAATATCTTTGCCAATTGGATGGTCGAACATATGATTGATAGTGTACTACAAATCTGTAATAAGGCGCAACGCTACCCTTTCGACCACATGTTCCATAATAATAAATCTAAGAGTAAGAGAACCTTTTGGGTTGATTATGAGTGGTGGATATTACATTATGTTTGGGCAATGATGTGGTAGCAATTGCTTTGACAAATTTTATAACTTGAGAGGTCTTGGCATCATAATCACATGGTTAATATCCTAGGACTATTTTTGTCACTGTCAGTTTTTCCCATACATAACATCTTATCAATCTTTTTTGCTCCATGATAAAACATTTCAAGTTTTTGCTAAGATGAAACTAAATCAAGTTTGGTCTTATCAACTTCGCCTAAGATTGATTTATTTTTTCCTCAGCATCATGAACTTCATTTTTATGGATGCCCTGTTTCTCACCTTCAATCCTTTTAAACTGAAATTTTATATTCTCAGAATTTTCTTTAAGTTTCAGAGTGAATGTATAACCTTGTTCTTTCAAGCCACTACAAGAAAAATGGGCATTTTCCACTAATGGCTTTTAGTTTTTGCCACTCTTTAATCAGTGACAGACAATCCACAACTTTTACGGTGGCTAATAATCGTTAGTAGTGGCAAAAGTGTAGGGGAAAACTAAAATCTACCAAAGTTTTTGCTCCCGCCTCTTTTCCCGCTAATCAAAAGATTGAAATCCATTTTTTTTCTCCTCTATCTGCTTGATCCTTCTCTCCACCGATTACCCCCTTCACCGATTTTCTTCATCAATTCTGAGTTCTCCTTCACTAAAATTAATTTCTCTAAATTCAAGTTCTCCTTCACCAATTCTTTATTGTAGGTGATTCTCAGGTATGCTTTTCTCTCTCTATCTCACTCTCTCTCTGGTGGCAATTATTGAAGAATGGGTGAAATTGGCTAATGGTTTTGTTTGCTGCACTGTTATACATAGTCTCGTTCAAGCGCTTGAACAACTTATACAGAGAAAGGAGAGGTAAGGGTTGCATTTTGTTCAATTTCATTTCTGTTCACAAAGCTTCAAAGTATAACTGAATGATGTCTATTTTGTTTTTGTGTGCCACAGACTTGATCATATATTGTTAGAGACCACGGGACTGGCCAATCCGGCACCTCTTACGTTTATTCTTTGGTTGGATGATCAACTAGAATCAGCAGTCAAACTTGATTTTATTATAACTGCTAGTTTCCTCTAACTCTATTTCTACACAACTATTTACCTCTGTAGTTATCATGCAACAAAATGAGATTTACCTGTCTTACCATCTCGGGGTCTGTGGGCCAAATAGGTTGTGGATGCTAAAAACCTCAGACTTCAGCTTAGCCAGCATCGTGATTCGTCTTTGTTTACTGAAGCATATCTTCAAATAGCATTTGCGGTATTTACACTGGCAATTTCTATTATCATAATCGTTACTATGCAAGCTTGCAATGGATTTATTTCTCATAGTAATTTTTATAAGTACCAAAAACGAAACCTATGAAAGATATGTAGTCTGAATATTTATCACTTGGTAGAGTGTTTTCTCTTTGCATTGTTTTTCAAGATCTGGACATAGTTGACCTTGTCTTAATCTCTTTCAGCCATGATCAAAGCTTATAATTTATATGAAACTTCATCCTTTTCTGTATTTTTCTTGACCGGCTTACGTTGTTTATATTCTCATCATAAACTGCTTATAAGATGGAATTAGATCAACTATCCTGATATACTTTTTTTCTCCTCATAAGATATTGTCATTCTTAACAAGGTTGATTTGGTATCTCAAAAGGATTTTAAGTTGGTGAGCTCAGAAATTTTTGTAGAACTAGAGAAAAAGATTTATAACATTAATTCCCTTGCTAGTATCATTCATTCTGTTCGGTGCCAAGTTGATTTGTCTAAGCTGCTGGGTCGGAGGGCGTATGATGCTACAGTTAGTTAACTTTAATTTCTTATACAAATGTATATTCTATTACAGGTGATATTTCCATCTGATTGGTAGTATCAATCTTGATTTTAGCATCTTGATCACTTGGATTCATTACTCAAATGGAGCCTGTCTATTTCTCCAAGCGTTATTCATGATAATAGCTGGTATTGACCCCATACATCTTCCCCATCTCTGTGCACATTGCCTTTATCCACTTTGCTTGGGACTGTATTATCCACCCTAATCCCTTTTTGTCTCTCGTCATTCTTCTCAACTATATCTTTTTGTCCTCATCCCCTTCTTTGTTGGCTATTTTTCCCTCTTTAATTTCTTTTTGCATGTCTCTACAACCAGTAATTAAATGTCCCATTATCGTACACAGGTCTATTATAGGCTTAATTATTTTGATTATGCACAGGTCTATTATTTCTTTTAATTTCTTTTGGCTAATATAGGCTTAATTATTTTTGCGATGAGTATGCACAGGTCTATTAAGTCTACTATCATTTTGAGTCTATTCTTGATTTTAATCATGTTATGATTGCCTCACAGTAAGTAATTTGATTATATTTTCTTCTCAATGTTTGGATCCAGAAAAATGTCTAGTTCTATTGATAAGAGCTGGATTAAATTACATAATCCAGACATAAACTTTTTAAAGGGTATTAATGTCTTTAAGAAGTTTGCACAGAAACACCTTCCAGATAGTGAAACCATTCATTGTCCCAGCTCGAGGTGTAGGAATCAAATGATTCCAATATCTTACGACGATGTTGTAATTGATTTAATGAAACACGAATTCACTGAAACATATACAACATGGATTTACCACGATGAAAGTGAGGTTACTCAAGGTGTAGATGTAGCTGAACACTACGACGATCTATACTTGAGCAATTTGAGTACTGTTTTGAATAACTCGCTAGATCAAGATACCTCGGCAGTTCCAGATACTTTTCATAATACAAGTGAAACTGTAGAACTTGAGAAAGTGACATCTGGTAAAGTTACTAGCGAAGATCCTGCAATTGAGTTTAACAAAGTAGTACAGGATGTTATGACTGCATTGTATCCCGGGTGCAAAGGTTTCACTATGTTGACTTTTGTCGTCATATTATTCAAGTTGAAAGTTAAGCATAACTGGAGTGAAATTAGTTTCACGGAGCTTCTTCAAGTATTCCAAGAAGTGTTACCTCCAAATAATAAAGCTCCCGCAGATAGCTACCGCGCTAGCATGATCATCTCACAAGTAGGTCTTGACTATGAGGAAATAGATGCTTGCCCAAATGATTGTATCTTGTATTGGAAAGAAAATGCCCTACAAATTGAGTGTCCTACATGTGGTACATCTATGAATAAAGAGAAAACTAAATTTGCTGCTAAGGTACTAAGATATTTCCCGTTAACACCAAGGTTGCAGAGGATGTATAGGTATGCTTGTCTAAAATATATTTAGTTATTTATTTTTATTATTATTTAGTCATAAACTAAAACGTTAGGTATATATGATATTCCCATTTATTTTCTAATTAATGTTACAGTGTGCCATGGGTAGCAAAAGTGATGACTTGGCATTTAACTGGGAAGATGCCAGTTGGAAAGATGAGACATCCAGTTGATTCAACAACGTGGAAGTCCATTGATCTCAAATACAAGAATTTTGTAGCTGAGCCTAGAAACTTTAGATTTGGTTTGGCAATAGATGGGGCTAACCGATTTGGTAAATTTGGTTCCCAACATAGTACTTGGCCTATAATAGTAGTGCCATACAACCTTCCGCCAAATCTATGCATGAAACCGCAATTTACAATACTTACTCTATTAATACCAGGTCTACATCAGTCGGGGAATGATATAGATGTTTACTTGCAACCATTGATTGCCGAATTGAAGGACTTGTGGTATAAAGGGGCTATAGCATATGATTCACACACTGGTAACAAATTCAATATGCGAGCTATTTTGTTGTGGACTATCCACGATTTTCCTGCATATAGAAATATATCAGGTTGTAAGACAAAGGGTAAATTTGCTTGTCCTTGTTGTGGACCTAATACAAATTCTCTAAGGCTTGAAAGTGGAAGGAAAGATGTTTATCTTGGTCATAGACAATGGATACCAGAAGAAGAGGAGACTTACAGAAAGGATACTAGCTCTAGTACTTTCAGTGGGAGAGAAGAGCTAAGACAAAAGCCTGAACCTTTACCCGAGAGAATGGTAGAAAGCATGACTGCAACTCTTGATGTTCATTAGGGAAAAAATAATGGGAAAACAAATTCATTAGAAAATGTTACTGTAAAATTCTTCAATAAACGATCTATATTCTTTGACCTTGAATATTGGGTTGATATCCCTATTCGTAACAACTTGGACGTGATGCATATTGAAAAAAATTATTGTGAGATCTTAGTTGCGTTTATGTTGAATTCAGACAAGTCGAAAGATGATGCCAATGCACGTAGGGACTTGAAGAAATTAACAATTAAGAAAAAGTACTGGATAAATAAAGAAAATGGGAAAGAAGTAATGAAGCCAGGTCGGTATTGGTTAACAAAGGATGAAAATAAACTGTTTATGCAAACACTGAGAGATCTGTGAGTTTCGTACGACTTCAGTAGTAATTGGAAGAACATTGTTTCTAGTAATTTCAAGGAATTGAAAAACATGAAATCTCATGACTACCATGTCTTAATGCAACATCTACTTCCTGTGTTGATCCAACATGCCTTCAAAGATAGGAAGGAAATCTGCGATATAATCATAAGCTTTTCAACTTTCTTTAGCGCACTATGTTCCAAAGATGTCGATATTGAAACACTTATGAGTTTGGAAAGGGTCATGGCCAAAACATTGTATGAAGTTGATAAAAGTTTTCCTCCTTCTGAATTCATCGTGATGATGCATTTGCCAATTCATTTGGCTTATGAGAATCGAGTGAATGGTCCTGAACCCTTTCGATGGATGTGGCCATTTGAAAGGTATTACACAACTATCACTTATTAGATTATCAATATTTTTATGTTAATATTATTTTTTAACATGGAAAATAATTTGGAAAATCTAATGAAGACATATAAAGATGATGTTACGAACAATGCACGGTCGAAGGTTGTATAGCAAAAGGATACCTTTTGCAAGAGGCTTTAACTTATTGTACAGAATATAAAGGCAGGGGTAATTCGACTATCCTTAAAAAATTAGAGATGTCTTTGGATGGATCTGTGATACCTAAGTATCTCGATGATATTGACAACAAAAATGTTGATGATAGTGGGCCGATTGGTTCAAGTTCACAATTTTTTCTACATGGTATTGAGTACAAACAAGCTTGTATGTGGATAATAAAGAGTCATCCTTCCTATGATATGTGGAAAATGTATATATTTAACATATTTACTTTATAATTTTTAGCTAGCATTTTTTATACGTAAATATATTTACTATGATATACAGTAAACATGATGATTTCTTAAAGCGTCGTAAGTTATCCGTGGGAAAGGGTGTAAACTATAAGATTTCTAGTGAAGAAGAGTTTATACCGTGGGTTAAACAATAGGTACTTGTAAGTTTTGTTATTTACTATTTTCATAAAAAAATTATGCAATTAGAAGAATACTTTGTTTGTCCATTGGTATTGTTTTGCAGCTAGAGATCGATGAAAATGATGATGATTTTAAAGATATAGTAGGTGGGCCAATTGGTTTTGCTACGCGGTACAAAAAGTATTGCGTCAATGGCTTCTTATTTGTCGTAAAAGATTATGAGGCAACGAAACAATATCAGAATAGTGGGGTTAACACAAGTTTCGTGACAACTTTTCAATCTAGTTCTAAAGATAAGAATCCTCTGGATGAAAGTACGATATATTATGGAATTCTGACGAACATTATCCGACTCAAATATCGTAAAGGTTATAAATTTTCATATTTTGGTGCAATTGGGCCAAGGTTACACGCCAAGGTGTTAAGTGGGACAAGGATGCAAATTTGAAATTGGTGAATTTTTCAAACTTAATTAGCTCAAATAAATTTGGTGATGAACCATTCATTCTTGCAGAACATGCTACACAAGTATTTTATTCCAAAGATCCAAAAGATCCTGATTGGAACGTGGTCATAGAGGTTCCACCAAAAGTCTATGTTGAGGATGAAGCCTGTCTTTCATCTGAGGAACACTTTATAGGAGATTCTGATATTGGATCGAGTAATGATACAGTTATTCTCGATGATGAAATAACATTTAATGATTCGGGTTGCGTAGTTCCTGTTGTTGAGAAGTCCAAAAAACAAAAAAGGCTGGGGAAATAGCTGGTTGTCATGCTAATTTTAGAATATGAATTTTTTTAGTCAATTAAATCTTGTTAGTTTTCCTTTTGTAAACATGGGACAGGGTTAGTTTCTTTTGTATAGACGTAACTAGCTTTTGATGCTAATAATCATCTTTCTTAGTTTATTTTCTATTAAAAGATATGAATGTCAAGTATTAACATGTATAAAATTACCTATTTTACGTAATTAGGTAAACCTTTTTTTACTCCGCCTATGCAAAGTTGTTAAAGCTTTGCATAGCCGGTTCCAAGCCCGGGTAAAAGAGGAGGGAAAGAGGTGAGATTATATACTTGTGACTCCCAAAGGTTATTGGCACAGATAGTCTCGAGGCAGGTATACGATCTATTCATGGGACGGATGGGAATTCCACTTCTTGCCATGTATTCGGACATACCCATTTCTGCTGGAATAATTCATAAGGGCCGGATTCCAAAGGAAAATCCCAAAAATAATTTGAGTTCTTTGGTCAAATTGAGTATTAACTTTAACTTGTGGAGCTTTCTGACATTTGCTAAATTTAACAGGCACAACACAACGAACTGGAAGCTAAGTTTTTTGAGGAAAGAACAGCGCTTGAAGCTAAATACCGAAAGCTCTATGAGCCATTTTATGCCAAGGTATCTTAGTTAGTTCTATTTATAATGGGCTAATATAGTTTAGTTAAAACACTTCATGTTCTAACCTTTGTAGGTTATAGATGCGGAATATGTGTACATTCTGTGTTTTTTACTGTTAGTGGTTGCTACTGCCATACAATGTTCATTTATTGTGTTTCATTTATGTACATTATCTTGCTTGTTTTGCAGCATTATGACATTGTGAATGGTGTAACTGAAGTTGAAGGCGTAACAGATGAAGCTTCTAAGAAGCAAGATGAAGATAAAGCCACTAAAGGTCCCTATAGAAATCTAGACTGCCACTTTCATATCTTAGATAATTGATATTGTAACTTACTTCCGTGGTTCAAAATAGTGACCTGGTACATCAAAATAAGGGACTAGTGTCTGAGATATTATCGGACTGGTTTATTGAATAACCTAAATCAGAATTTGATGTTTTAAATCTTTTGATCATTGTTATTACATTTGCTGTACAGCAAAAGGGGTGCCTGAATTCAGGCTCAATACATTGAAGACTAATGAAGCATTGTCTGACATAGTTTTGGAATGCAACGAAGAAGCTCTTGAAGATAGAAGGAAACACATTCAATAGTTCATTAATATGATAGATCATGTTATATAAGTAAGAAATATATAAGAATGAAAGAATTCCAGAAGGCGCTCAACCAAGTAGACATATTCTCCCACTTTGAACTCAAATTTCATGCTACCATTATGGCTAAATCAGTTTCCATTGAGGTGTGGAATCCTAATGGGAAGTACAAAGTTATTAGCATAAAACCCATGCCTGGAACTCGGTGGATTTTCCTCTTAACCGATCAAGATTACCGCGTAGAAGTAATAACCTTTATCCTCTTATCATATCATTTAAATATTTTTGTACACTTTCCATATTATTAGGTAAAGTTAACCCATTGAGAATTCTTTGTATGTTCAGATATGTACACAGAAGCAAACAATATTGTCTGTCGAGGATATTGTTGCCCTCATTGGCGTTAAGTGTGATGGAGTATTTTGGCAGGTAACTATGTTTAAGTCTTAGATTTTTTCTCGATTATTTGTGGGTTTATTTGAAGTTTGATTTATTAGTTTTCTATTTTGTTTGTGTTGTAGCTGACAGAGGATTGGGGAGAAGTGTTGTCTCTGCTTTGAGCAAAGCAAGAGGAAAAGCTTTTAGCAACATGGCTGTTGAGTACAACAATGTGGATATTAATGCAGCCACTAAGTATGGAGTTTCTTTTGGAAATACACCTGTAAGTTCGTCTAAAAGGGAATAAGTTTTGAATTTTAGTATTATTGAGCATATGCGCATGTATAAAACCCTCAAGAAATTTCTAGAAGAAGTTTATACCTCAATCCTCAAACATTTAGGTTTGAAACCTTTTGTATTGATTTTGCAATCCAAATATCTATTATATCTTAGAATTTCCAAGAAAGAAAATGTGTTATCGGTGGATTTCAGTCTGTGTCTGATTATGTTTAATTAGTACATGGTAGGGTGTACTTACAGAGACAATCGCAGAATTGGCAGCTTCACTCTCTCTAACAGCTACAAGAAGAATAGTAGAAGCAGATGAGTTCATGAGAGCAGGTTTATATGATGGATGGCTACCTCATCTGTAAGCAAGCTCCACCACCATTACTACCTTCATATTTGTATTTCTTGGAAGATACCTTAAATACAAGGACTCTAATTTTAACCTATGTTTCTTATAGGTTTGTGGGGAATTTACTTAAGGGATAGACAGTGGGAGTGATTGGAGCTGGTCGTATTGGATCAGCTTATGCAAGAATGATGGTAATTTTTGTGCTTCGAAACCGTCAGGTTAACTTATTCAATTCTCGCCTTTTATGTTCGTGAAGTGTTAAACTATCTTCCTCTTTTACAGATTGAAGGGTTCAAAATGAACTTAATATACTATGATTTGTACCAAGCAACTCGTCTGGAAAAAAGTTTGTGACAAGTACGTGGGGTCAAATTACTAAATCTCCAATTGTTTCCCAGTGTGTCTTGACTCCCACGCGCTTTACTACGCTTCTAAACTACAAGCGCTAGTGTCCTACTAGTGTTTAAAAAGGCGAAATCAGTTAGTCTTGAGTTGTTTAACAAGGCAAAATACTCTAGCACGCATAAGATATCTTCCACAACTAGAGAAAAGATATGCCTTTCTCCTTGGCGTCGGCTTTCAGCGTAAACCCCATTGGCCTTGGTCGTAAATCCCGTCAGATATTTGACCAAGTCTGGCACAAATTCTCTGGCTTGGGTCAGATCTCCAGAACCAACACTGATGACACTCTCGAGTTCCCCATGTACGAGTTCACCATTCCTGGTGCACAAAACACTACTGTCTTAGTAGTTGGTGCCACCAGTAGAATTGGACGAATTGTTGTTCGCAAACTCATGCATAAAGGATACAATGTCAAGGTACCCTCCCTTTTTTTTTACTTTAATCTTAGTAATTGATTCATGAATATGTGTCATGCACCATTCAAATGATGCATCCATTTCATGCCGTTCTTATAAAAATATACTAGCCTCAATATTTTGACACGAGAAACATGAATGAAGCAGGCTCTAGTAAGAAAAGCCGAGGAGGAAGTGGTAGACATGCTTCCAAGGTCAGCCGACATTGTAACTACGGATTTAGGAGAACCCTTAACTTTCAAGTATGCAGTAGAAGGTTGCAACAAGATCATTTATTGTGCCAGGTTTATGAGGGAATATACTTTCAAGATGTAGTAGCGCTAAGTATGACGGTGGAATGAATTTCAAGTTTGAGTTCACTAAGACAGGAAATACTATTTTCTCGGGTGAGGAATTTGAAATGATTCCAAGTTTAAGTTCTGAAGTAGGAAGTATTTTTTCCTTAATAATGATAACAAACCTGGTTGCTGTTACGGAAGGTTATGTTTTTACATGAGGAGGGTATGTGGAACTCTCAAAAAAACTTTCACTCCCATTGGGTTGCACTCTTGAGAGGTAGTGGGTACTGATTTTTATAAGCTTTCAAAACCTTGTAAAGACAACATGTTTCTTAACATGAAATGAAACATACCAAGAAGTTATATCTACTGCTTGTATGTATTATAATGGTATTTAGTATTTATGCATTGGGTTCTATATATATTGTTGATGCGTAAATGAATTGTTGTGTGCTCTCTGAATAGGTGTTGATTTCTGCTAAAGAAGAGCCAAATGTTTCTATTCCTCCTGTAATTGATGGTCTGCTAAGGGTTCATAAACGCACTGTTGATAGTCTGGATGCTGATCTTTACAATGCCCCAACTCCATTATCCTTCTTAAAAGGAGAAGGAACTACTCTTCCGAAGCTGGCTATTCCTCAAGAACCCCTACTGAAATCCGAGAAACCTTGAATGGGGGAATAACACTTGCTGGAGTCACATAACTAGAAGTTCGATCAAAAGAGGAGATGGCAACATATTTGTCTAGAGGGTCTCTTGGTCGTGCTACAGGGAGCACAAATGTGAACAGTCAGTCAAGGTGTGTATTGCATCCATATTGATTATATATGATATTAGATAATCCATCAAGTATTTAAGTCTAGGAATGCTACTTGGACAATTTTGTCCAATGTTTTTGTTCTTTGATGCAATATAGTGGAATTTTTCGTGACATAACCCACCAAGTTAGCGAAGGGGCCTCGATACACTGTGAGGTGTTACATATAATTTCCTCACTCACATTGGTCTAATTTAATAATAAAGTAGTAAAGATGCAAATTTATGTATTCAACCCGTAAATATTGTAAAGTAGTGCTCTACCTATAAACCCTAGTTATTAACTTCTTAGACAAGTTACCTTACCGACGATCAATGCCCATCTAGAATCTATCCAATATTATTATAGCATATATAGATTAATATATCCATGTGAGGAAATGTCTTATCTACAGTTTAACTCAATTGTCATGAACCTTAAGAACACTTGTTGTCTTCGAGTCCACATTCTTGTTTGCTCTAATATGCTTTTGAAGGCTATTTGACACTAAAGTCATGTTTGCATGATTTACTAAAGTAGTTGCTAATACCGGTCTTCTTTTGTATTTTTCTTGTTTTTGTACTGGTTGGTAGTTGTATTTCCAACGATGAGAAAGAGAACCTCCATTAACCTAAATAATTCTCAACATGTTAGTTTATTAGTCTTACAGGAGAGTACAATTTTTTTTTATTCCAGATAGGCTGTGAAGCATTTTATAGTTTTTTTGTATTCTCCTATCGAAATTTTCTTGATATCGCTTCAGTAATGGACATATTAATTTTCTTACTAATCTTACTTGGACAATCTATGTTTCTTGAACCTAACAATGTGCTCATATCTGAGACTTCCTGAAGTCCTTGTTTCACATGTACCGTAACTGCACATATGCATAACCTTTTTTTCTTTCTTCTTAATATGCACCCAGATTAGTACGCAGATGAAGGAACTTCAATTTTTACAATCTCAATTCAGTTACAAACCTAAGCCGGTATGTTTTTCTTTGAAAAAAAGAACTTGATGATACCTAATTGAAATTTGTATAACTTTCTATTGCTATATAACCCGTGCCACCTTGAGCAGATAATCGAGGACATGTCCATACAAACAAATGTTCCCGCTTTAGCAATGGAAGAGGTTAGTTGTCCGTTCCACTATCTGTCTTTTTTTATAATTTCGATTGTTCTTAACTATTTTGCTCAGTTGTTACTAGTTCATCTAAAGGACTTTGTTAACCCAAATTTGGCATGATCATTTTATTTTTTGTCCTTTTCAATAGATTGTACCTGTAATAACCTCAGATGCAGCTATGTTGGCCCCTGAAGAGGTGTTTGCTGGCAAAGGAGATATTAAGGAAGAAGTGGAGCTAACTCGAGAATAGAGGAAACAGAGGAGAGCCAACAAGAAAAGAAAGTTTAAGGGTATGTTTATTTCTGCTAAATGCTAAGTTTATTCAGCTAAGTAGACTTAAGTACCCTTTCCTATTATCTTAAACCCAGTAACAAATCATTTGATGTCACCGATTTTTTTGCGATATCTTTTTATTATTTATTATATGTTTTTTCAACAGGTTTTGTAGTGGTAAAAAAATTATAATTTTTTTATTATTTATTATATGTTATTGGCACAGATTTTTTAGTGGTAAAAGAAAGCTTTTGCCACGGATTTTTCGGTGGTAAAAAAATATATTATTATTATTATTTATTTATGTTTTTTTCATGGATTTTGAAGTGGCAAAAGATTGCTTATTTTTCGGTGGCAAAAACATTATAATTTTTTTATTATTTATTATATGTTTTTGCCACGGATTTTATAGTGGTAAAATCAGGCTTTTACAACGGATTTTTCGGTGGTAATTTTTTTATCATTTTCCACGGTAAAAGTTGTGGCAATTAATAACTTTTTGCCACAGAAAAATCCGTGCCAAAGCTATAACCACCCCATCTACGCCCACGACCCTTGCCACGGTAAAAATAATGGCAAAAATCCTTTTGCCAAAGATATTTCGGTGGAAAATACCATTTATTCTTGTAATGAGCATTTGTTAATTTTCCCAAGTTTAACACACTTCTTAATTGACCGAGTACACAATTTTTCAGGATTAAAATTATCATGTTCACCATCTTCATGATCACTCTGACTTTCAGCATGACTTTCTAACTCAAAGGGGTCAGAATAATCATTAGTAGAGTTTATTCTTGTTGGATACGCGCAATAGTTATAACTTTTATTTTCTTGGGGATGATCATTATTAGCATCATTTTCTTCATTATTATCCTCCCAAGTAATAGTTATATTCATAGTCTTGCCCTTGTTATTACTACCAATTTTTTTATTAAGACAGCTATTGTATAGTGACCAAACTCATGACATTAATAACGTTCAACTTGACTTAGGTCAGTGTCATGATTGGTATGTTGGTTATTCAATTTAACTCGATCATGAGGTTGTGACTGATAATTTACAGATTACCTTTGTCTTTGAAATTGACAATTTTTCACAAGTTGTTTAAGTTGTTACCTTATAGAGGCAATCTGGGAATTAATATCTGACTCCTCATCATCATCCAAAACACATGAGTTGTGAGCCTCTGTAGTACCCTTAGAAGACGAAGAGGTAGATAAAGTCTTAAAAGCAGCACTATTATTCTTCTGAGGGTTTTTCAAATAAATCTCAAGTTTAAATATTTGCAACTTTCTAGTAAGCGCGTCTAGTTTCTTTTTTTAAGATCTTGAGCTTTCTCTATAGCATCACGTCTGGATCTAAATCTCTTGGTAAGAGATCTTAAGATTTTGTGAATAATTTGAATATCAGAGTAAGATACACCTAATATAGTACTAGTATTGACAATATCACTTTGTTTCGCATATTCTCAAATTAGGAGGTGAGCATTTGCAACTTGTTTTTCTTGACTATATCATCACCTTCTTGAGTTCGAACAAATGTGTTCCAAGCTTCTTTCGAAGTGATACAAGCAGAGATTTGTCAAAACTCACTTGGGCTCACAGCCATAAAAATAATATTACAACCCTTATTATAATAACCAGCAACTTCCTTTTCGTCCTTAGACTATTGATTCCTAGGCTTAAGGCTATCTTCAACATTATTACACATTCCTTTCATGGTAGGGTGCGTCCATTGATAGTTCGTATAAAATTGGGTATTGTAATATAGGATATGGTTGTCGTTATTCAGGGATGTATAGATCAAATCATATTTTTATTATCAAATCTAGTAAATAGAAATTATAAATAAGAACTTAATGATAAAGAACACTTGCATTGATTGATTTCCCAATAAATATTTCCCAAGATACTCTAAAAAGTAATATAATTCTCTTTCTGGAAGAATACAATAAAACTACGGTGGTTAACCAGAGATAAAAAGATAACTTTCTCCTTTCTACCTCTATTTATTTAACCTAACTAAAGTCCTCCCTACTCTAAACAACCCAAATTTGGTGGAGATATTTTATCTAAGTCTTGACTACCAAGTCTTCAGCAGCTCTTGACAACTATGTCATCTCTAACATCCTTTGACAATTAGGTCATCTCCGGCAATAGCCTTTAGCTTAAAATAACTAGTCGCCTGGGACAAACCAATTTTGATTATTTTAGATATAAATCAATAGGTCTTAATTCCTTTGAATTAATGGTCTACGCTTAACCTAATTCAAGTCGATACAACTATCTCATGTTAAGAAAGCAATAGAAATTAAAGACATGGCAAATATTTTTATCCTTGTAGGAATCCTTTCTCAGGAGAAAAACCCACAGGTCACTATCGAATTACTCGATAGCTAAATAATCTACTATTGAAAAAGAATTACAAGAATTTAATTATTTACAGACTTGATAAGCACTTCCCATTGATATTTCTCTTCCAATTAATCTTCTTGCAATCAATTCTGCGTTCTCGCAATGCCTCGCTCCAATCTCACGCCGAAGCTCCTAATCTTGAATAGCTCAAGTTTTTCAATCCAGTTTTTCAATGCATGATTAAGGTTTCTTGATCAATTGATTGATTTAAGAGTTGAGTAATTTGATTCTCTCTTAAATCTCTCAAATATGGATCTCTCTTCACTCTATAAGATAAGCCCTCAAAAGATAGGTTTTCAAGAAGTGAGTCTTTGAAAAAAAGTAAGTATGTCTTAAGAAGGAAAACAGAAAACACGGGCTCCTTTCCAATATAAATTAATCTATTCGAAAAAAAATAAAACTAATAAAAGTTATTTGAACAACAATTACTCTATTTGAATAGAAATTAATCTATTCGAACAAGAATCCAACTGATAAAAGATATTCGAACAACAATTACTCTATTCGAATAGAGATGCAACTGTCGAAAGTTATTCGAACAACAATTAATCTATTCGAATAGAAATGCAACTGTTGAAAGTTAATCATACAAAAAAAATCTATTCGAATACAATTCTAACTATTACATAATATTCGAACAACTTTTAAAAGTTATTTGAACAGAACATCTGTTTTCTTTAAGGAAACATTCTTATTACTTTTTCACCCTCTGAAAAATACATAGGCTTGACTTTTTAGAACAAAGAGTTAGAAACCCACTTGCCTGTTAAGAGTCAGTCAGTCCAGTTGTAGTCGCTTCACGTGCATTCACTAACGCCGGATAGCCACGAGACAATGCTGACGCCTACCCTAGACACTAAATGAAACAAACTTCGAAATTGGATGTTTTAATCTCCCCCTTTGGTTAATTTTGTGTCAAAACTAGAACCAGATATAATAACTGAAGGAATACAGACTCGATGGACTGACTCACTCACAGAACATCCATACTCAAGAGCCTAGCCCCTAAAATCCCTGCACACTAAACAAACTATATCACTTAACCATTTATATTCAAAATAAGGAATTCAAAGGACAAAAAAAACTTACCTGACTTACCTGTAAGAAACATCTCTCCCCCTATTTGGCACAGAAGAACGAAGGGTAAACAAGCAAAAAGAAAGGGCAAAATAGAATTATATTAGACATGGCAAATGATATAACAGTTATGAACGAGTAAATATCATGAAATAGGAAAATCATATAACAAAAGTCTAATAGATTATCGATGCAGAAATAAACTGTTAATACATAGCAAAGTCATAATAGAGTATCGACATAGAATATATATGCAATAAAGAGAGCAAACGCAAAAATAGTCACTGAAAAGATAACACTCTATAGTGCAAAAGATGCATCCAAAGTCACACACGACCTAAGACCCCTCATCTGTATCTGCGGCAGGAGGACCACTCGACGAGCCTCGCACTATTCTGCTCAAACCATCCACAGAAGTATGAATAACCGACACTGAGTCTGTATCTAAGTGTCCAGGCTAACAAAACGAGTCTCCATATTAGTGTCCAACCTACTAAAACGGGACTCCATATAGGTGTACATAGAGACAAAGTCATGAGAGACCAATCCAGTAGGAACAAATGTAGACGTACCAGGTATAGAGTTAGTAGCAGTCTGGGAAGTAAAAGGTCCCGCACTAGCAGATGTAGTCTCAGTCCCCGAGTCCTCTGTATCCCCTTCGGTCTCAGACGCCGTCTTTACGATCATATGGTTTCTGCTCTTCTCCCAATATCGAGAGTTAATAACCTCGTTCTATGTGTCAACCTCCTCACTTGGACGAATAACATACCCATATCAGTCAGAAGCAGAGAGATGAATCTACTGTAAGGCAAAATCCATGCCAGATGATCCGGGTTTGCCGTAGTAAACATCTTATACATGCTAATGAGGACCAAGTAAACACTGAGCCCCTTAGCATAAAGATATACTAGATAAAGCATATTGCCCATAATAATATTCTTATTCCCCTTTTGGGGAATGATGTTCCTATGAACCACCATTTGGAAAAGACAGAGTACTGGGCTCAGGTTCTTGCGCCTCAGATAGGGACAATTCTTCTTTCCAGTAACCAGAAGCTCCTGCTCCATCTCCTACTTGGGAGGAAATTGACTAAGGATCCGAGGCCACGCTAAATAATCCACATCGGGATGGTAAGATTCTCCTTGATCAAATGCTTTCCGGATATCATCCGAATCTATATGAAAATCAATCCATCAATGGAGACCCTGAACGTTTTTCAATTCCCATGCCTTGCACAACGTGTAAAGAAGCATAAAAGAGTCGCACTAATCGAGGGTCGCACGGCAGCTGAGGTTCCATAATCCCAGTCCAACCATGTATAGCAAAAATACCAAAAATTGTGGAGATGTCTGGATAGTTCGCACTGAACTCCTCCATATCTATAGTCACCTCTTTCTAATAACCTCGAAACTTAAACCCTGATTTTGGGGTGGACCAATGTGGAAGATTAGGAACTTGTTCTCCAGCACTAAAAACCCCAGCTCCACTAGCACCTCCTCTTCGTGAGCCTAGAGGGTTAGTGTAATGAGGACCCGTCCTTGTACCTCGAGTCACCCGTCCTCGTTTTGCCGTTCCGCTCGAATTGGGAATAGGAGATCCCTTCCGAGGGCGTTTAGCCCTTGCCAAAGCAGACAATGCAATATATATAGAATCCTCCAGAAACAATAGTGAACAGAAACCCCAACAATCTCCTCACACAACCTGCAAGAAAATCAAAAACCACCACTTCCCCAAACCTAACCAACACGGTTAAGCAGGGGAACCCAATAAATTATACAGACAATTCTTCATCACCGCAGGTAAACAATCACCAAATAATCAACCCAAAAGCTCTGTAAGAAATCACAACACACTCCTATCTCCAATTAACAGTTCCAATTGCAAATCAAACAACTCCAATTTGATAGAATTAGATCCCAAACAACAAGAACACCTCCAATTTGACTGTTTCAATTCGCAAACATCAAAACCAAATTCAAAGTACACACTGACAAATTGATCAACAAACTTGGAGAGGAAGTAGATTATGCTTACCCATCGAGAAGGAGTCCAATCATGAACTTTGGGCAAAAATTGCCGATGTAAAACCACTAATTGGACCGCCAAGCTTCGAATCTTAAAATTCCAAACACAACTTTGACAGAGAGGAAATCAAACACAATGGTTACGAATATAACTTGGTAGAATTTGAGAGAGAGAGTCGGAGTGGCAATGCGAATGGTATTCGAATAAAAGTGACAAAGAAAAAAAAATTGGGTTTTGTAAAAAAAACAAACTTCTTCAAAATGTATTCGAATATAAGAAAATTGTGTTCGAATAACAAAGAATTTGCTGGAAAGTATTCGAATAAAATAAACTTATTCGAATAAAAAATTTGTTCCTTATTTTTTTCCAATAGAGATAAAACGAAACTAAACTCAACAAAAAAAATAAAATTGAAGGAATAAACAATAAGTAAGCAATACTCCCTCTGTTTACGCTAGATCAGAGACTAATCACAAGCTATATGAATATTAGATAGGAAATCATTCAATAGAATTCATCTTCTGTAATTCTTTTTCTTATTGAGTATACATAAAATAACATACCACTTCTCCTCCCCTTTTTTTCTTTTGGGGATACATTGTATTCTTCGGTTCATCTTTTCACCAAAAATTACACATACTTTTCTCTCTCCTTTTTTTTATATGACCCAAAGTTACATACTATCAAAGATATGGGGAAATTCATTAAATTCTTTCATTCAGCTTTTCTAGCCTCCTTTTTATATTTTTTCACTAAAAAGTCTAAGAACAAACGGGTAACTGAATAAAGGATTTGGGTAGAAAAACGAAAGGCTTATTTTCAGGCACAAAGGGCTACAAGTGGATACAAATATGGTTATGAATAACGAAGGCCAAAAAATGTGTAGCAATAAAAAGCCTATTAACATATCTTCGGTCTCAAATGGTATTTTTCATCTCGAATCAAGTATAGGGAATGTTTTATTAGACTAATTTGAACTTGAAGATACCATTTGACAATTGAGTAAGGAAACGAAATGAGATCACAAACAACAAGATCAAAGAGAGAAGTAAAAGTCGTAACACTCGAAGCTCATAAATAAGGTCAGATCCTCACATAGCATTAGGTACAAAGTCTCTTCATGTATCCTAAAGTATAATATCAATGAGTGTCGATCTATCAAAGGATGTGATAGTTAATTGTCATGAGAGAAATCAAATCTAAGTAAACACTATACTGACATGTCCTAACATTAAATTAGAAAGCGTATCTGACCAAGCATATAACACTGTGATAATCTAAGAAAATAGTATAAAGTGGAAGTAAAAGACATACCTAATCAATAAAACAGACACCAATTGACCGTCACAAAAGCTCAAACCACATAGCTTCTAACGGCTTGGTGAAAAAATTTGCCAACTGACTCTCTGTAGGAACATACTCAACACTGACTATCATGCGCTCAACAAGATCACGGATGTAGTAGAACTGAAGGTCGAGGTACTTGGTTCTGGAATGCTGTTCAGGATTCTTAGAGATATTGATCACACTTGTATTATAAAAAAAACTGACATCGTCCCCTAGACTATTCCATAGTCGTGCACCATCTGTTTCATCCAAATTAATTGAGTGCAACAACTACCCGCAGCAATATACTCCGCTTCTGCTGTGGATTAAGAAATATAATTCTACTTCTTACTCTGTCAGGCCACAAGATTATTTCTAATATAATAGAATCCACCAAAAGTACTCATCCTAATATCTGTATTACCTGCCCAATCTGTATCGGAATACCCAATAACCTCGGAGGTTGTGTTATGTGAATACCATAAACAAAAATCAAAAGTCCCACATACATAACGAATAATGCGCTTAACAACCTTTAAATGGGACTATTTTGGACTACCTTGATAACGAGCACAAATACATACACTAAACATAATATCAGGACGAGTAGTAGTAAGATAAAATAAACAACTTATCATACTTCTATATATCTTTTGATCAAAATTCTTACCTGCCGAGTCCTTACTTAACTTTGTAGTGGTATTCATGGGTGTTTTGGACTGTTTTGCAGAAGAAAGACCAAACTTCTTCACAAGATCCCTGACATACTTGAATTGAAAACAAACATTCCTTTTACCCTTTGACGTATTTGGAGACCTAAGAAATAAGCTAGTTCCCCAACCATGCTCATCTCAAGTTCACTTTTAATTAAAGTTGCAAAAGAAATGGTTAGTGAACTCGAAGTAGAGCCAAACATAATATCATCTACATATACCTATGTAAAAAGCATCGCGCCTCCCATCCATTGGATATATAGCATTTTATCAACTCCCCCTCGAAAAAATCCATTAGCTAAGAGAAAATTAGAGATTCGTTCATGCCATGCTCTAGGAGCTTGCTTCAAACCATAAAGGGCCTTTTTTAAGTAGAATATGTGATCTGGATGATGATGATCCTCTAACCCTTTTGGTTGGGCCACGTACACCTCTTCCTCAAAGATCCCGTTCAGAAAGGCACTCTTCATATCCATCTAATGTAACTTGAACTTTTGATGGCAAGCAAGAGCAAGAAGTAGGCGAATATACTCAAGCCTGGCAGTAGGAGCAAACATTTCAGCAACATCAACCCTTTTTGCTTGATTTCACCCTTGAGCGACCAATCTAGCTTTGTATCAAATTACATTCCCAAGTTCATCATATTTGTTCTTATAAACCCATTTAGTTCCAACCATTTTAGTACTTGAAGGACCTGAAACCAAATCCTATACATCTTGACGTCGAAACTGGAGCAACTCATCTTGTATTCCATATAACCAATATTTGTTTGACAGAGCTTCTTTACCATTGTTGGTTTGATCACAAAAACAAATAAATACAGTGCACCGTCTCATGTTGTTGGCTCCTAGTCTGAAACCGAGAGGTAGCACCCCGATGATTTTGGCATGTGAGTAATCCTTATGAACTTGATGCCATCCGGGTTGCGGTACACTTGGGGTGGGAGGGAGTGGTAGAGCTGGAAGTGATGGAGTAGGCATAGGAGACCAACTTTTGATGTAGGGGTTGATGCAAGAATGTTACTCGAAGATGTTTCTAGATTTTCCCTTGCATTATCATCTTCTCTCACCTCTGCAAAACCAATGGTACAAGTATCATCAATAACCATATTATAAGACTCCATAATAACATTGGTTCTCAAATTGAAGACTCGAAAAGCTTAACTATTTGTTGAGTAGCCCAATAGAATACCTTCATCACTCTGAGAGTCAAATTTCCCAATGTTCTCCCGATCTCTAAAGATGAAACATCTACTCCCAAAAACCTAGAAGTAGTTGATATTCGGCTTCTTTCCAGACCGCAGTTCATAGGGCGTGTTAAAAGTAAGTGGACGTAGATGCCCTCTATTAATAGTATAGCACACAGTATGAATGGCCTCCGCCCAAAAGTGTGTCAGAAGATTCTTGATGTGAAGTAAGACCCGTCCCATTTCTTGAAAAACTTTATTCTTCCTCTCTGCAATTTTATTTTGTTGTGGAGTGATTGGAGCAGAGAATTCATGCTTAATCCCATTAGACGTACAATACTCAACCACCCCAGTATCCTTAAACTCTCCTCCATGATCACATCAAATTTTATCAATTGAGCAATCTTTCTCATTTTGGATTCGAAGCGATATATCGCGAAATTCTTCAAAAGTATTAGACTTCCCTCTTACAAGTGTTATCCATGTATAACAAGAGAAATCATCCACCATTACAAAACTATACCTTTTACCTACAAATGATGTCGTTCTCATAGGACCCATCAAGTCCATGTGTATTAGCTCTAGAGTCTGAGTTATAGCAATATTCTTGAACTTCTTGTGAGAGCTCTTTATTTGCTTACCAATTTGACAAGGACCACACACTACATTGCTCAATCTTCCCAACTTCGGTACTCCCCGAATCAGCTCTTTACTTGTAATCTTGGACAAATCATTAAAGTTTATATGTGCCAATCTTTGATACCATAAGTCTACATTACTCAGTTTCACTTTATTATACAGTATAACTTCTTGTTGAATAGTATAACAGTTGTTAGCGGTTCTAGCAGTATGTATCACACATTGTCCTTGAGAGTTCAAAACATCACATCTACCTCTGGAAAATGTAACAGTATGATCTGTATCACATAGCTGACTGACACTAAGAATATTTTCATTCAACCCCTCAACCAAGAGAACATTCTCAATTGCTGGAGTACAAATTATATGACGAGAACACCCACTATCCATATACCATTAAACTGACTTGAATGCATTCAATACAGTTAGTGCAACATTGCACCTTATCTGAGGTGCCAACTCAAACTTTTAGACCCAAATGCTTTGAAAAGTTCTTCGACCTGTAGTTTCCTATGCAAACCATCTAGACATATTCTCACTTTTCATATTATTAGCAATCACATTAGAATTATATCTATATCCATTAACAGGGTGAGCATATGGTTGATAGGGTCTAACAAATCTACAGAAAAATGCAATATGTCCCTTACGACAACATAGACTACAATAATAAATCCTAGAGTAAGAGGCCCATTTGGAGTGATTATGAGTAGTGGATATCACGTTATATTTGGGCATAGAAGTAGACCCAGTTGCTTTCACAAACTTTATGATTTGAGGAGTCTTGGCCTTGGAATGAGATTCCTCATATCCTAGAACCCTTTTGGCACTGTCCGTCTTTCCCATACTTAACATTTTATCAATGTTCATAGCCCCATGACAGAACATCGTAAGTTTCTGCTGAGATAGAACTACATCAAGCTTGGCCAAACAAAGTTCGTCCAAAGTTGATTTCATTTTCTCTTTTGCATTATTAACTTCTTTTTCTAAAAATACAACTTTGTCATGAAGGCCTTGTTTCTCATTCTCAAGAACCTCTATTTCGTGACTTGTACACTAAGTTTTTCCTTAAAGTTCGTACGTATGTGTATTAACTTACCTTTCAAGACTTTGTTAAGTTTACCTAGTTTTATTCACTTGGTGAGAGTCTGAGCATACAAGTCCTCAAGATGCGAGCCCTCAAACTCCTCAGACTCATTTAGTTCTTGATTACACTGATTTTACTCAGGATTTTCAAGTTCAAAAACGTCAAAGTTATTAGTGCCACAATTAATAATCGCAGGATATGCACAATATGGTCCATTGTCAACTACTTGGGAATTACTCTCATTGTTATCATATTCATCATCACTGTCATCCCAAATAACCCTGATATTCATAGCTTTATGATTCGTTTCAAATTTTTTCATAGGACAGCTATGGGCATAATGACCAAGCTTGTGACATTTATAACATTCAACTTAACTATGGTCAGTATCACTGTTGGTCTGCCGGTTATAAGTTTTGACCCGATCATGAGGTTGTGGATAATAGTTTATTGATTGCCCTTGTTGTTGTTCTTGTTTTTGAAACTAACGCTTCTTCAAGATTTTTTGAAATTGTTGGCTAATAAGAGCAATTGATGAATCTATATACGAACCTTCATCATCATCTTAGATATATTAGTGATCAACTTCTTTGGAACTCTTGGATGAAGGGGAGTATGATGAAGAATTGAAAGCAACACTCTAATTCCTCACAGTTTTTTCTATTCTCATCTCAAGTTCGAACATTCGTAATTTTCCAGCTAATGCATCGGGTTTCATTTCTTTAAGATATTCAGCTTCTGCGATAGCATCACGTCTGGATCTAAAGCTTTTCGAAAGAGACCTTAGGACTTTACGAACTACTTAAACATCAGAATAAAGAGCTCCTAATACGGTACTATTGTTTACAATAGCACTTAGTCTCGCATAAAACTCATCAAAAGGTTCATTTTCACTTATTATGATATTCTCAAATTGCGAAGTAAGCATTTGAAGCTTACATTCTTTGACTGTATCATCGCCTTCATGAGTTCGAACTAGGATGTTCCAAGCTTCTTTAAGAGCGGTACATGTAGAGATATGTCAAACTCACTTTGACTCACAGCCGTAAAGATCTCATTGAGGCCTTTAGAATTAGAACCAACAATATTATTTTCTTCTTTTGACCATTGGTTCCTAGGTTTAAGGACCTCTTTAGCACTCACTGGTGAACCTTACATCTCAGTAGGGGGTGTCCATCCATCCTCAACAGCAATCCATACATCTTCTCCAATTGATTGTAAGTAAGCAATCATTCGGACTTTCCAGTATGGGTATTCTTTGCCATTAAAGGCTGGAGGGAGATTTATAGGACCTCCAAAATTCTCGGAACTCATTATTCTCAAGTGAACTATCCGAGATCCATGTTTAGGTTTTTAAACCTCGAAACATGACCGCTATGACACCAATTAAAATAACTAGTCACCTGAGACTGACTAATTTCAATTATTTTAGGTTTAAATTAATAGGTTCTAATTCTTTTGAATTAATGGTCTACGCTTAACCTAATTCAAGTCGATACAATTATCTAATGTTAAGCAAGCAATGGAAATTAAAGACAAAGAATTTTTTTTAACCCTTTGGGAAAACTTTCTCTGGATAAAATCCCACAGGTCGCTATCGAATCACTCGATAGCTAAACAACCCACTATTGAAAAAGAATTACAAAAATTAAATTACTTACAGACTCGATAAACACTTCCCATGGTTATCTCTCTTCCAATTAATCTTCTTGAAATCAATTCCGCGTTCTGGAAACGCCTCGCTCAAATCACACGTTGAAGCTCCTAATCTTGAATCGCTCAAGTTCTTCAATGCATAACTAAGGTTTCTTGATCAATTGATTGATTCAAGAGTTGAGTAATTTGATTCTCTTTTGAATCTCTCAAAGATGGATCTCTCTTTACTCTAAAAGATAAGCCCTCAAAAGATAGGTTTTCCAGAAGTGAGTCTTTAAAAAATGGAAAGTATCTCTTAAGAAGGAATACAGAGAACATGGGATCTGTTCGAATAGAAATTAATCTATTCGAACAGTAATCCAACTAATGAAAGTTATTCGAGCAACAATTACTCTATTCGAATAGAGATGCAACTGCTGAAAGTTATTCGAACAACAATTACTCTATTCGAATAGAGATGCAACTGTTGAAAGTTATTCGAACAACAATTAATCTATTCGAATAGAATGCAACTGTTGAAAGTTATTCGAACAAAAAGAATTATATTCGAATACAATTCTAACTGTTACAAAATATTCGAATTACATTAAAAGTTATTCGAATAGAACTTTTGTTTTCTTTAAGGAAACATTCTTATTACTTTTTTATACTCTGTAAAATACATAGGCTTAACTTTTTAGAACAAAGAGTTAGAAACCCACTTACCTGTTTAGAGACATTCAGTCCAGCTATAATTACTCTACGTGTATTCACTGATGCCGGATAACCGCGAGATAATACTGACGCCTACTCTAGACACTAAATGAAACAAACTTCAAAATTGGATTTTTCAATCTCCCCATTTGGTTCATTTTGTGTCAAAACTTTAACTAGATATAATAACTGAAAGAATACAGACTCGATGGACTGACTCGCTCACAGAGCATCCATACTCAAGAGCCTAGCCTCTAAAATCCTTACACACTAAACAAGCTATATCACGTAACCGCTCATATTCAAAATAAGAAATTCAAAGGACAAAAAAAACTTACCTGACTTACCTGTCTGAAACATCTCTCCCCCTTTTTTACACAGAAGAACAAAGGGTAAACAAGCAAAAAGAAAGGGAAAAATAGAAATATATTAGATATTGTAAATGATATAACAGTTATAAGCGAGTAAATATCATGGAATAGGACAATCATATAGCAAAAGTCTGATATATTATCCATACAAAAATAAACTGTTAATACAGAGCAAACTCAAAATAAAGCATCGACATAGAATATACATGCAATAATGAGAGCAAACCAAAAATAGTCACTGAAAAGACAAAAACATAGAGCTAACACTCTATAGTGTAAAAGATTCATCCAAAGTCACACACAACCTAAGACCCCTCATCTGTATCTGCGGTAGGAGGACCACTCGACGAGCCTCGTTCTATACTGCTCAAACTGTCCACAGAAGTCTGGAGTCGACCAATATCCGCCCTGAATAGCCAAAACTTAGTTTGTATCTGAGTATCCAGGCTAACAAAATGAGTCACCATCTAAGTGTCCAGCCTACTAAAACGGGACTCCATATAGGTGTACATAGTGGCAAATTCATATGGGACCAATCCAGTTGGTGCAGATGTAGACATACCAGGTATAGAGTTAGTAGAAGTCTGGGAAGTTGAAGGTCTCGCAACTCATCTTCCAGATGCAGTCTCAGTCCTCTGCATCCCCTTCGGTCTAAGATGCTGTCTCTACGATCATATGATTTCTGCTCTTCTCCCAATATCGAGAGTGAATAATCTCATTCTTTGCGTCAACCTCCACATCTTAACGAATAACATACCCCATATCAGCCAGAAGCTAAGAGATGAATCTGCTGTAAGGCAAAGTCTGCGTCTGATGACCTGGGTTTGCCGTGGCAAACATCTCATACATGATAATGAGGATCAAGTCAACACTGAGCCGCTTAGCATAAAGATATACAAGATAAAGCATATTGCCCACCAGAACATTCTTATTCCCCTTTTGGGGAATGATGTTCCTATGAGCCACCATATGGAAAAGGCAGAGTGTTGGGCTCAGGTTCTTGCCTCTCAGATAGGGACCGTTCTTCTTACCACCAACCAAAAGCTCCTGCTCAATCTCCTCCTTGGGAAGAAACTGACTAAGGACTGGAGGCCACGCTAAATAATCCACATCGGGATGGTCAGATTCTCCTAGACCAAAAGCTTTCTGGATATCATCCGAATCTATATGAAAATCAGTTCCATCTATGGAGACCCTGAACATTTTGTCAATTCCTGAGCCTTGCACAACGTGTAAAGAAGCATAAAAGAGTCACATTAATCGAGGGTAGCACGGCAGCTAAAGTTCCATAATCCCAGTCCAACCATGTATAGAAAAAATACCAAAAATCGTGGAGATGTCTAGATTAACTCATACTCAACTCTTCCCTATCTATAGTCAACTCTTTCTGATATCCTCGAAACATAAACCCTGATTTCAGGGTGGACCAATGGGGAAGATTAGGAACTTGTGCTCCTGTACTAGACTCACCAGCTCCACTAGCTCCTCCTCTTCAAGAGCCTAGGGGGTTAGTGTACTGAGGCCCCGTCCTAGTACCTCGAATCGTCCATCCTCGTTTTATCGTTCCGCTCAAATTGGAAATAGGTGACCGCTCCTGAAGGCGTTTAACCCTTGCCATAGCAAATAGTACAGTATATATAGAATCCTCTGGAAACAATAGCAATCAGAGACCCCAACAATTTCCTCATACAACCTACAAGAAAATCAAAAACCTCCACTTCCCCAAACCTAACCAACACGGTTAAGCAGGGGAACCCAATGAATCACACAGATAATTCTTCACCACCGCAGGCAAACAATCACCAAATGATCAATCCAAAAACTTTGTAAGAAATTACAAAACACTCTTATCTCCAATTGACAGTTCCAATTGCAAATCAAACAACTCCAATTTGATAGAATTTGATCCCAAACAATAAGAACACCTCCATTTTGACAGTTTCAATTTGCAAACAACAATATCCAACTCTAATTTGAAACAACAAAACCAAATCCAAAACATAAAGTGACAAATTGATCAACAAACTTGAAGGAGAGGGAGTAAATCACGCTTACCCATCGAGATGGAGTCTAATCACAAAATTAGGGCAAAAATTGCCAAGATAAAACCACTAATTAGACCTTCAAGCTTCAAATCATGAAATTCCAAACGTAACTTTGATAGAGAGGAAATCAAACACAATGGTTGCGAGTAAAACTTGGTAGGATTCAAGAGAAAGAGAGAGTGGGAGTGGCACTGCGAATGGTATTCGAATAAAAGTGAGAGGGAATAAATTTTTTTTTTTTTGGGTTTTGTAAAAAATACAAACTCGCCAAAATGTATTCGAATAGAAGAAAATTGTATTTGAATAACAAAGAATCTGCTGGAAAATATTCTAATAAAATAAACTAATTCGAATAAATTTTTTTCTCTTTTTTTCAATTGAGATAGGACGAAACAAAACTCTAAAAAAATCAAAATTGAAGGAATAAACAATAAGTAAGCAATACTCCCCCTATCTACGCCAGATCAAAGACTAATCACAAGCTATATGAATATCAGATAGGAAAACATTCAATAGAAAATTCAGACATAATAAGTATGTACTCAGAGTGTGTATGTGTGCAGTCAACGGAAAACAATGTCATGCATTCAACAGGCCCAACATTCAGAAATACGATACTATAAGAAAAGTTGTTTCAACTTAAGCCTCTCATCGGTGGTTACCCTAAATCACTGGAAATTGACTAGCTAACACTCTGTGTGAAATATGAATATGAATAATATGCAAAGAAAGACTCATATTTTGTCAAATAAGCAGCGCACTGTGAGCTGGAAGATCTCATGGACAGAAAATCAATTGTCATTAATGGTATCAAGTAAATTAATATAGACTCCATATCTCTTATCTCCACTAAACTAACTGTGCTAAACTCAAGATCAAACAGGTCTTGAAAATGTTCTTATGTAGGCACGGGTAGGCAAATGATGAAGTAGGTGTTTTGCTGGCATTCCGAGACTACAGTGACACTAACTCCCCTTCTCATCGGAAACCAAATTCAACTTCTGTCATTCTTTTTCTTATTGAGTATACATGAAATAACATACTACTTCTCCTCCCCTTTTTTTCTTTTGGGGATACATTTTATTCTTCGATTCATCTTTTCCCCATAAATTACATATACTTTACTCTCTCATTTTTATTTATTTTATATGACCCAAAGTTACATACTATCAAAGATATGGGGAAATACAATAAATTCTTTCATTCAGCTTTTCTAACCTCCCTTTTAAATTTTTTTTACTGAAAAGTCTAAGAACAAACGGGTAAATAAATAAAGGATTTGGGTAGAAAAATGAAAGGCTTATTTTTCAGGCACAAAGGCCTACAAGTGGATAAAAATATGGTTATGAATAACGAAGGACAAAAAATGTGTAGCAATAAAAAGCCTATTATCATATCTTTGGTCTCACATAGTATTTTTCCTCTCGAATCAAGTATAGGGAATGTTGTATCAGACTAACTGGAACTTGATGTTTCCATTAGACAATTGAGTAAGGAAATGAAATGAGATCGCAAACAACAAGATCAAAGAGAGAAGTAAATGTCATAACACTCGACACTCATAAATAAGGCCAGATCCTCACATAGTATTAGGTACAAAGTCTCTACATGTATCTTAAAGTATTAAATCAATGAGTACCGATCTATCTAAGCATGTGATAGTTAACTTCCATGAGAGAAATCAAATATAAGTAAACACAATACTAACATGTCCAAACATTAAATTAGAAAGCGTATAAGACCAAGCATATAACACTGTAATAATCTACCAAAATAGTGTAAAGAGGAAGTAAAAGACATACCTAATGAATAGAGTAGACACCAATTGACCGTCGTAAAAGCTCAAACCACATAGCTTCTAATGGCTTGGTGAAAAAATCTCCTAACTGACTCTCTGTAGGAAATACTCAACACTAACTATCTTGCGCTCAACAAGATCACAGATGAAGTGAAATTGAAAGTCAATGTACTTGGTTCTGGAATGTTGTTCAGGATTCTTGGAGATATTGATCACACTCGTATTATCATAAAAGACTGACATCGTCCCCTGGACTATTCCATAGTCATGCACTAACTGTTTCATCCAAATTAATTGAGTACAAAAAATTCCCGCAGCAATATACTCTTCTTCTGCTGTGGATTGAGAAATACAATTCCGCTTCTTGCTCTGCCAGGCCACAAGATTATTTTTAATATAATAAAATCCTCCAATAGTACTCATCCTAACATCTACATTACTTGCCCAATCTGCATCAGAATACCCAATAACCTCGGAGGTTGTGTTATGTGAATACCATAAGCCAAAATCAGAAATCCCACATACATAACGAATAATACGCTTAACAGCCTGTAAATGGGACTCTTTCGGACTACCTTGATAACGAGCACAAATACATACACTAAACATAATATCAGGACGAGTAGCAGTAAGATAAAGTAAACAACTTATCATAATTTTATATATCTTTTGATCAAAATCCTTACCTGCCGAGTCCTTACTTAACTTTGTAGTGGTACTCATGGGTGTTCTGGACTGTTTTGCAGAAGAAAGACCAAACTTCTTCACAAGATCCCTGGCATACGTGAATTGAGAAACAAACATTCCTTTCTCCACTTGACGTATTTGGAGACCTAAGAAATAAGCTAGTTCCCCAACCATGCTCATCTCGAGTTCATTTTTAATTAAAGCTGTAAAAGAAATGGTTAGTGAACTCGAAGTAGAGCCAAACATAATATCATCTACATATACCTATGTAAAAAGCATCGCGCCTCCCATCCATTGGATATATAGCATTTTATCAACTCCCCCTCAAAAAAATCTATTAGCTAAGAGAAAATTAGAGAGTCGTTCATGCCATGCTCGAGGAGCTTGCTTCAAACCATAAAGGGCCTTTTTTAAGTAGAATATGTGATCTGGATGATGATGATCCTCTAACCCTTTTGGTTGGGCCACGTATACCTCTTCCTCAAAGATCCCGTTCAGAAAGGCACTCTTCATATCCATCTAATGTAACTTGAACTTTTGATGGCAAGCAAGAGCAAGAAGTAGGCGAATATACTCAAGCCTAGCAGTAGGAGCAAACGTTTCAGCAACATCAACCCCTTTTACTTGATTGTACCCTTGAGCGACCAATCTAGCTTTGTATCAAATTACATTCCCAAGTTCATCATATTTGTTCTTATAAACCCATTTAGTTCTAACCATTTTATTACTTGAAGGACCTGGACCAAATCCTATACATCTTGACGTCGAAATTGGCACAACTCATCTTGTATTGCATGTAGCCAATATTTGTCTGACAGAGCTTCCTTTACCGTTGTTGGTTCGATCACAGAAACATAACAAATACAGTGCACCGTCTCATGTTGTTGGCTCCTAGTCTGAAACCGAGAGGTAGCACCCTGATGATTTCGGCATATGAGTAATCCTTATAAACTTGATGCCATCTGGGTGCTGTACATTTGGGGTGGGAGGGAGTGGTGGAGCTGGAAGTGATGGAGTTGGCAATGGAGAACCAACCTTTGATGTAGGGGTCGATGCAAGAATATCACTCAAAAATGTTTCTGGATTTTCCATTGTACTATCATCTTCTCACACATCTGCAAAGCCAATGGTACAAGTATCATCAACAACCACATTACAAAACTCCATCATCACATTTGTCCTTAAATTGTAGACTCGAAAAGCTCAACTATTTGTTGAGTAGCCCAATTGAATACCTTTATCACTCTGAGAGTCAAATTTCTCAATGTTCTCCTGATCTCTAAAGATGAAACATCTACACCCTAAAACTTGGAAGTAGTTGACATTCGGCTTCTTTCCAAACCATAGTTCATAGGGTGTGTTTAAAGTAAGTGAACGTAGATGCACTCTATTAATAGTATAGCACGCAGTATGAATGGCCTCCCCCTTAAAGTATGCCAGAAGATTCTTGCTGTGAAGTAAGACTCGTCCCATTTCTTGAACAACTCTATTCTTCCTTTCTGTTATGAAGTGATTGAAGCAAATAATTCATGCTTAAACCAATTAGACGTACAATACTCAACCACCCCAGTATCCTTAAACTCTCCTCCACGATAACATTGAATTTAATCAATAGAGAAATCTTTCACATTTTGTATTCGAAGCGATATATTGCGAAATTCTTCAAAAGTATTAGACTTCTCTCTCAAAAGTGTTATCTATGTGTAACTAGAAAAACCATCCACCATTACCAAACTATACCTTTTACCTCCCAATGATGTTGTTCTCATAGACCCATCAAGTCCATGTGTATTAGCTCAAGAGTCGTAGTTGTTGCAATATTGTTGGACTTCTTGTGTAAGCTCTTTATTTGCTTACCAATTTGACAAGGACCGCACACTACATTGCTCAATTTTCCCAACTTTGGTACTCTACGAATCAGCTCTTTACTTGTAATCTTGGACAAATCATTGAAGTTTATATGTCCCAATCTTTTATACCATAAGTCCACATCACATAGTTTCACTTTGTTACACAGTTTGCTTTTTTTTTTAATAGTATAACAGTTGTTAGCGGTTCTAGCAGCATGCATCACACGTTGTCCTTAAGAGTTCAAAACATCACATCCACCTCTGGAAAATGTAACAGTATGATCTGTATCACATAGTTGACTGACACTAAGAAGATTTGCCTTTAGTCCCTCAACCAATAGAACATTCTCAATTGCTGGAGTACCAAGTCCTTCGACCATTCCCTTTCCTACTACAGAAGATGTGCTCCCATCACCAAAAATAACATTACCTCCCTGAATATTTTCAAGGTGACTCAGCTTGGATGCATCACCAGTCATATGACAGGAACACCCACTATCCATATACCATTGAACTAACTTGAACACATTCAAAGCAGTTAGTGCAACATTGTACCTTATCTGAGGTGCCAACTCCAACTTTCGGACCCAAACGCTTCGACAAGTTCTTCGACTTATAGTTTCCTGTGCAAACCATCTAGAGATATTCTCACTTATCACATTAGAATTATACCTATATCCATTGATAGGGCGAGCATATGGTTGTTAGGGACTAACAAATCTGTTGAAAAGTACAATATGTCCCTTTCGACCACATAGACTACAATAATAAATCATAGAGTAAGAGGCCCATTTGGAGTAATTATGAGTAGTGGATATCAAGTTATGTTTGGGCATAGAAGTAGACGCAGTTGCTTTCACAAACTTTATGATTTGGGAAGTCTTGGCCTTGGATAAAGATTCCTCATATCCTCGACCCCTTTTGTCACTGTCCGTCTTTCCCATACATAACATTTTATCAATTTCATGGCCCCATGACAGAACATCTCAAGTTTCTGCTGAGATAGAACTATATCAAGCTTGACCGAACGAAGTTCGTCCAAAGTTGATTTCATTTTCTCTTTTGCATCATTAACTTCTTTTTCTAAAAATACAACTTTGTCATGAAGACCTTGTTTCTCATTCTCAAGAACCTCTATCTCGTGACTTGTACTCTCAGTTTGTCCTTGAAGTTCGCACGTATGTGTATTAACTCATCTTTCAAGACTTTATTAAGTTTACCTAGTTTTATTCACTTGATGAGAGTCTGAGCATACAAGTCCTCAAGATGCGAGCCCTCAAACTCCTCAGACTCATTTAGTTCTTGATTACACTGATTTTACTCAAGATTTTCAAGTTCAAAAACGTCAAAGTTATTAGTGTCACAATTAATAATCGCAGGATATGCACAATATGGTCTATTGTCAACTACTTGGGAATTACTCTCATTGTTATCATATTCATCATCACTGTCATCCCAAATAACCCTGATATTCATAGCTTTATGATTCATTTCAAATTTTTTCATAGGACAGCTATGGGCATAATGACCAAGCTTGTGACATTTATAACATTCAACTTAACTATGGTCAGTATCACTGTTGGTCTGCCGGTTATAAGTTTTGACCCGATCATGAGGTCGTGGATAATAGTTTATTGATTGCCCTTGTTGTTGTTCTTGTTTTTGAAACTAACGTTTCTTCAAGATTTTTTGAAATTGTTGGCTATTAAGAGCAATTGATGAATCTATATCCGAACCTTCATCATCATCTTAGATATATGAGTGATCAACCTCTTTGGAACTCTTGGATGAAGGGGAGTAAGATGAAGAATTGAAAGCAACACTCTAATTCTTCACAGTTTTTTCTATTCTCATCTCAAGTTCGAACATTCGTAATTTTCCAGCTAATGCATCGGGTTTCATTTTTTTTAAGATCTTGAGCTTCCTCGATAGCATCACGTCTGGATCTAAAGCTCTTAAGAAGAGACCTTAGAACTTTGCAAACTATTTAAACTTCAGAATAAGGAGCTCCTAATACGACACTATTGTTTACAATATTACTTAGTCTTGCTTAGAACTCATCAAAAGGTTCATTTTCACTCATTCTGATATTCTCAAATTGCATAGTAAGTATTTAAAGCTTACTTTCTTTGACTGTATCATCGCGTTCATGAGTTTGAACTAGGATGTCCCAAGCTTCTTTAGAAGTGGTACATGCAAAGATATGTCGAAACTCACTTTGACTTACCACCGTAAAGATCGCATTGAGGCCTTTAGAATTATAACCAACAGTATCCTTTTCTTCTTTTGAGCATTGGTTCCTAGCTTTAAGGACCTCTTTTGCACTCCCTGGTTGACCTTGCATCTCAGTAGGGGGTGTCCATCCATCCTCATCAGCAATCCATACATCTTCTCTGATTGATTGTAAGTAAGCAATCAATCGAACTTTCCAATTTGGGTATTCTTTGCCATCAAAGGCTGGAGGGCAATTTATAGGACCTCCTAACTTCTCGGATCACATTATTCTCAAGCGAATTATCTGGGATCCACGCTTAGGTTGTTAAACCTTGAACGTGACCGCTCTGATACCAATTGAAATAACTAGTCGCCTTAGATTAGCCAATTTCAATTATTTTAGGTCTAAATCAATAGGTCTTAATTCCTTTGAATTAATTGGCTACGCTTAACCTAATTAGAGTCGATACGATTATCTATTGTCAAGCAAGCAATAGAAATTAAAGACAAGGCAAAAAAATTTAACCTTATGGGAAACCTTTCTCAGGAGAAAAATTTACAGGTCGTTATCGAATCTCTTGATAGCTAAACAATCTACTATTGAAAAAGAATTACAAGAATTTAATTACTTACAGACTCGATAAGCACTTCCCATGGTTATCTCTCTTCCAATTAAACTTCCTACAATCAATTCCGCGTTTTCGCAATGCCTCGCTCCAATCCCACGTTGAAGCTCCTAATCTTGAATCGCTCAAGTTCTTCAATCTAGTTCTTCAATGCATGACTAAGGTTTCTTAATCAATTGATTGATTTAAGAGTTGAGAGATTTGATTCTCTCTTGAATCTCTCAAAGATGGATCTCTCTTCACTTCAAAAGAAGAGCCTTCGAAATATAGGTTTTCAAGAAGTGAGTCTTTAAAAAAGGTAAGTATGTCTTAAGAAGGAAAACATAAAACACAGGATCTATTCGAATAGAAATTAATCTATTCGAACCGGAATCCAACTGATGAAAGTTATTCGAACAACAATTACTCTATTCGAATAGAGATACAACTGTTGAAAGTTATTCCAACAACAATTAATCTATTCGAATAGAAATGCAACTGTTGAAAGTTATTCAAACAAAAAGAATTCTATTTGAATACAATTCTAACTCTTACAAAATATTCGAACAACATTAAAAGTTATTCGAATAGAACTTCTATTTTCTTTAGGAGACATTCTTATTACTTTTTCATACTCTGTAAAATACATAGGTTTGACTTTTTAGAACAAAGAGTTAGAAACCCACTTATCTGTTCAGAGTTAGTCAGTTCAGCTGCAGTTGCTCCATGTGCATTCACTGACGTCGGATAACCACGAGATAATGTTGACGCCTACTCTATACACTAAATGAAACAAACTTCAAAATTGGATATTTTAGTCTCAATACTTAAATTTTACATAAACCATCAGGCGCATAAGCTTCAGGCGTCTATGTTATTTATTTATAAAAAACTTGAGGCGCCTAAAGCTTTTGTGCAATGTATTTTTAGTAAAACTTATGAGGCGCGTAAGCTTTATGCGCATCATGTCTAAGTCTCCAAGAAGCCAAAGCTTCTCTATTAATCACGTTTATATGTCTAGTTGATCATTACCAAACATAATGAATATCTCTATTATATTTCTAGAACAAGCATTATATTAAATAAACTCTTCCTTTGAAGGAAACCCGTATAACAAGTTACATAGAATGGAAACTTAAATAACAAGTTACAATCAATGGAAATAGTGATGTTCCGCATAGGCAATTTCTATTGCTTTCAATTTATCTTGATGCACATTGCTTTCAATGTCGTCGTTTCTTTCCTGACCCTTATCCCCGCTTTCATCTTCATCACAACTTTGGCTTGTGGTCTTGCCCAAAATGTGCATTGTGTGCAACTCATTTTGGTCAAGTCCTTCGACATCACTTCTTGATCTTTTTTGTTCTTCAAATTGTTTGTTCAAATTTATGCACGCTCTCATTTTCGACCTCTCCATCTCCAATAGGTAATCTTCCATATTAATCATTCGTTAGGTCTTCTTGGTTTCGTGATCTAGCTTATCAACTTCAATACTATTAAGCCTTTTCATTATAGAATTGTTTCGTTCACCCAAAGTGTATGCTTATCCTCCCATTCTTCTTTAGAGCTCTTTTTTCTGCCTTGGTACCACTGGGATGTACCTCGCCGCAATTGAGGAGGTCAGTATTCAAGTAATCTTCCACCAGTGATTCAATAAATGCAGAAGACCGTGTTCTCGAAGTTGGGCTCCCCGGGCTAACGTCAGAATGGTTTTTTCCCTCACATTATGATACAAAAGGGATGGTGATTGATCTTGAACACCACGCCAAACCGGATGGTGTTCAAGTACTTTATATGCCTTCGGGTATTGAAATGGCATTCCTTTGTTAAGTGTTAAGAAGCATGTTTCAGTATGAGATTTCTATAAACATAAAACCACTAAGTTATTTTAGAACCGATTAGAAACTAATATGAAAGGTACGGGAAAAAAACTTACAAGAATGTCTATGTATCTCCTGCTCTTCCCAACCTTCGCGACCATAGCCCACACCTTCCTCCAAAGCTGACACTCCCTCGACACATTAGTCTAATTATTTTAAATGGTGAACGACGTACGTGTAATCCCGTTGCCCTCTTCCAAGCTCAATTGGTTAAAAATTTTGTACATGCTATTTTGGAATATCGCTCCGGTTTGGTCGGTTCCGTTAATATTGTCCTCCGAGATTAGGTGGTAGATTGTATTACGACCTGCACTCTGACTACCACATTTTCCCCTAAGTCTCTCCTCTACGTTTACGGCAAAATAATCTTCACAATCATCATAAAGAGAATTTTCGGGTGTTTGAAATTGTGAGTTTTCCCTCAAAGTCTCTCCCTACCATATGATTTTATTATTTTAGCGAGGTTATTAATTTATCAAACATTCATATATAGGTTTTACTGTATAGCCCTTCCGCTCGAATGCATATCTTTGACTATTTAACTCGTTTATTATAAGTTTCCCTCTGACATTGAAACTTTATTTTCTTGCTTGATATGATTTTCTATTGTTCGAGTTTCATGTGAATCTATGAGGTGGAAAATTTTGTCTGACTTTTGTTATCTATAATCATTGGTTCCACAATGGCAATAAATTATAACCTTTTCAGCTTGTTATGTTTGTTTCAGCATAGTTGTATTAGACACGTGTTAATACACTCCTTATTTATTTACTAAATTACTTTATTTTGTAGAAGCTAGTTTCTAGACAACAGCTCCCCTGTCCCTTTGCAGTAATTGTGCAGCAGGGGTATTAATGTTTGTGACTCAGTAAGTAACTAAGTTTATTGTAAATGGTAAAGATAATATGCTATTCATTAAGTTTGATTGGCTGGGATATGTAAAGCCTCTTGCAAAGCTTGGATAGTCGAAGTGGATTAGTGCGTCTCTTTTTATTTGGTGTTGGAATCATCATCGTCGTTGTCATGCAATTCTTGTAAGTTGTTCCTTAATAAACTTTTGACCAGTCATTTCAATAATAATATTCTACCGAGTTTGCATTTTCCTCATTCTTTTTTGGCCGATACAACAAAAATACAGAAACGAAAAGTTCAATTACTCAACCAAATATTATTGTTCATTTAAGCGTCTACGAAATCCACCTGATCAAAAGAGTTTCCACATTTTACCATTCTATCTCTTCCCTAGGTGTAAATTTTTTCCCTTGTTTCTACACAATTTTTGGTACATGTTTACCTTTTATAAGAGAGTACTTAGAAGTTATAACAACCCATAAAGATTATGATGTATCAAAAATAAATACATAAAATTTCAGGGCTCCTAAAAGTTATATTCGTGGTGTCCAGAGTCTACAAGGCCACAAACTTGTTTAAGGGCTAGAGACCTACTCTTTAGATGTATTTCAAAAAGTATGGGACGCATCAAAGTGATATTACACATTATTAAAAAGACCGCTCACTATTTTCCAAAAGAGACATCAGCATTGTCTACCTTTTTGTTGGAAGGCATGCTGGGGGACTAACCCTCATGAATTAAGAGAGGAAAAAACAACTGTGAAAGGGGGGATAACTCCCTTACCTACAAGCAGATATGGGAGGACCTAACACCCAAAAAAGGAGAAAACAAAGGAAGAAGTAAAAATATAAACAAACACTGCTAAGAGTCTCTGCAATGCAGGTCCCTGAAGCATCCTTAGAGTTGATCTTCTTGAATTTTTTTAGAAAAGGAGCTTGGTAGAACAGTAAAGTAGTCAAGTACAGGAAAAGTGTTGGCAAGGTAGTCAGGTGACCTATTAGTTTCCCTGAAAACATGGATAACTTCCCAAATATGAAATTAAGGAATCTATTGATGGATATCTCTCACAATTCTCCTTACTTTCCAGGGTGGTTGATATCTTCTATTAACAATATTAATTGCTTCATGAGAGTCAGACCTAAGAGTAATTCCGCCTTCCCCCAAGTCAATGCCCAAATGCAACCTCTGATGAAGTCCTTGTTGCTCATGCATGAAAACAAAATCAGCAACAACCTTCCCTTGACGAGCACCAAGGGCATTTCCCTCGTAATCTCTAACAATAGCTCCATAAGCCCCCACATCTGTCAAGGAACCATTAGTATTGATAGCAATGAACCTAAAGGGGTTTAATCCACCAACAAGTAAGCTGAGTTTTCATCTACCATAATGGTTCAAAATTCCAGTTAGAAATAAAAAAATTGTTATCATTATTGTCCCCTACAATCCTGCTATGGGAAGCTTTTCTTAGTTTCACAGATTCAACAACCTTAGCAGTAACCACCATCTTTGTAGCTTCCATACTGTTGAACACTCTCTCATTCCATTCTCCCCAAATAAAATATATAAAGGCATTCAAGACTAACTTGTTAGTGACAGAAATTAGATAATTACGTTCAAAATGGTCTAAGCACCATTCAGTTTCAACCTTCCAATCTGTGACCCGATAAATGAACCACATCTTACTCAAGAAAGATTCCCACACATCGTTAGAGGAAAAGACACACACAAAATAGATGGTCTTCAGATTGGGACATATTATCATAACAAGAGTGACCCTTTATCAAAACCCTTTATCAAAACCAAGAGTGACAGACATATTATCAAGTTTCATCTGTTCTATTCCTGCACAAAACAATTTTCTTTTGAAGCATTTAAGTTGTAAACCCGCAAAACTATTAAATTCATCAAGGGGTATCTGATAAGATAGTTGTATTAGATTGAACTCCTGTCATAAAAAAATCAAATCATCAGCAAAACACAAATGGGACAACCTAGGATTAAAAAATCTTGGATACAATTTAAGCGGTCCATTATCAACTTTGTAATCCATTTTCCCTAAAAAAACAAAATCATAAGCATGACAAATAGGTACGGAGACATTGAATCTCCTTACCTTATGCCCATATGGCCTTTAAAATACCCTCTAGGTGATCAATTAATGTTCACTGAATAAGTAGGAGTAGAAAGGCATTCTCATATCCACTCAAGCATCCTATCAGGGAAATTAAAGGCTCTATGGATAGGCTTCAATAATGGCCTCCCATCTAACCATGTCATAGGCTTTCTTCAAATCAATTTTGGCAGTACATCTAGGAGTCCCATGATCTATGATAGTTTCTAAGTAACTCGTGAGACAACAAGATATTATCGGTGATATTCTTCCTTAAATAAAAGCTGACTGATTAGGACAAACAATACTCTCAATAATTTTTTTTGATCCTGATGGTATATAATAATCTTAGATATACATTTGTGCATAACATTACTATAGATAATATGTCTAAAATCATTAAAAGAGTTAGGATTATCAACTTTATGGATAAGAGCTATTAGCATTCAACTCTATAAGCATATGAGAAGACTTAGAGAAATTCATAACAACTTTAAGAAAATCTTTCTAGATGATACTGCAAGACCTTTAAGAGAAAAGAATTGAATATCCATCAGGTCTAGGGACTTTATCATTACCAATGGACTTGAAGGCTCCAACAATTTCCTCCATAGTAATGTCATGAGCCATCTCTTGCTTTTGATGATCACTAAGCCTTGGCAAAGTTAAACCATTAAGGAAGTCACATGACATAACATCATGGTGATCTTCCCCCAAGATTTTCTTGTAGTATTTACACTCTCATCCCCAATGTCCGTATAAGTAGTTATGACCACTAAGTCTTGGCAAAGTTAAACCATTAAGGAAGTCACTTGACATAACATCATGGTGATCTTCCCCCAAGATTTTCTTGAAGTATTTACACTCTCATCCCCAATGTCCGTATAAGTAGTTATGACCTTACCTTCCTTATCAGAAATTGACAAAATTTTATTCGTGGCCCTTCTTGAAAGCAAAGATTTATCGCCTACTTTTAGCCGGTGCACCCTTGCCTTCTGCCTCTTTTGAGACACTTCAAACCTCACCATCCTACCAAAATTCACAAGGGCACCTCTTTCTTCAATTGCCAAGCTTTGGTTAAGAGGATCCAATTGGTTAAGAGGATCAAAAGTTTCCCTAGATCTCTCAACATTCTCATTAGTGTTTCTAACAACAAAGTTCAATTTGAGAGACTTTTTAAGCAGCTTAAGCATGGAGCAAAACATGTAGGTAGGGTTACCTTTAATTTTGCAATCCCACTCTTCTTGGACAACACTTCGAAAATTTGGTTCATCAGCCAATTATTGAAAAAACTAAAATGATTTTGGGCCATGTTGCCGATCCAATCAAATGGATAGTACCATAGAACTGTGATTAGAAGCACCTGAATTACAGAAATCAACCATAGAATCAGGAAATCTAATAAGGCAAGCAGAATTAATAAGCACTCTATCAATCTTACAAGCTACTCCTTTCCCAAAAACATTTTTGTTATTCCAAGTCAAGAAGCACCCTTTAAATTTGAAGTAAGTATGCATTTTGCTTGCACACAGTAAAGTAGAGGTAACCCCCCCCCCCCCCCCCCCCCCCCCCCCCCTACTCTTTCCAAATAGTTCATAATGGTATTGAAGTTACCAAGAATAAACGAAAGTAGAGATGCGGATGCTAAGAAATCAACAAGGGAGTCCCGCAAAATTCTTCTTTTCCTCGTGGAGTTGCTACCATACAAAATTGTTATGAAGAACTCAACATCAAGGCCAAATTTAACCTTACTATAATTTTATGCTCATCACTAGCAATAATATCAAGATCAATCTCCTAGGCATTCCAAAATACCAAAATTCTACCAAGGTTAGAGTAGTCATCGACTCATAGCTGTGAATACATTTCCACCTACAAACAGTACCTGTACTTTAGAAGCATTGAACACTTTAACCTTAGGCTTTACATGTCCAACAACCCTAAACTTATACTTTTTAATCTAATTTTTAACTTCCACTTGCTTAAGGGGGTCATTAAGACCCATAATGTTCCAACATCTACACTTCAACATTTGAAACATTTATCAAATAACAACCCAAAAGTGCTCATTTGCATGATAAGTACCACTGAATATATTGTATTATAATAACTCAATAAGGGAGTATTACTTCAGATTCGAGTAACGCATGCCAACAAGTCTTATCCAAAGGTAAAAGGAAAACCACAAGCCTTGGATGGTACCTGTCATAAGGAAAATATTGTCATACCATGCACTGGATTACCTAAGGATGAGACTAGCACTTTTATACACATAACTAATCAATTATAAAATCAAGTGTGTCATACCATTCCAACACAAAATGGGATATACATTAGAGACAAGAGGTCCAATGTATCTCACAACTCTAAAGCTAAACCATGTAGCCACTTTGTATTTAGAAAATACTAAGATTATGATGCATAAAGCAGTACTCATAGTGTACCATTGAGCATCAATACTCAGCCCTACACATACAACAAACACATGAGTAAAACACCAGCCTATTTTTAGGGGCATGCTAAGTTTTATACACTGCACACACGGATACATAGTTAGTAGGTATGATATGCTAACCACAACTATACTTCCTTGGTGGCAACCATTATATATTGGTGAGACCAATTTGCACACTTAGTACCCTCCAAGGTAGCCTTCACTTTAGTTAAAGTACTCTCTACCTCACCATATTTTAGACATTTAAAATTGACAACCTTGAAAAACTGCCTTAAGGAAATTCTAAAGCCTCCTGGCATCCTAAGATCAGTATTAACCACTACAAAAGGATAAACACAGTTAGTAATAAAACACTCACTCTCATGGGCATTATAGATGGCCTAACCAAAAATACACTTCCTTAGGGGTAACTATATAGTAATGGTAGTCCCAATCAGTCCACATAATTACCACCAAGGTAGCCTTTACTCAGCATAGAGTACCCTCCCCCTCACCAAAGCTCACACTCTTAGAAAAGGCACCCATGAGACACTGTCCCAAGGGATCTTCAAGTGTTCCAATATAGTAACCAAAGTTGTACTTGTCTACAAGTAACAAACAAGTAGAAAAACTCTCTCACTCTCACTTGAAATTGACTCCATTTTAGGGTAGGCTTGAACTGCCTCACACGCTCCATTTTAGCGTTGTATAATCTTAGCTACAACTTCATTGAGCTCATTTACAGACAAAGTATGCTTCTCTTTAGAAGGTGGAATCTTAAAGAAATTAACTTCTTTCTTATTTTTCTCATTTCCCGACCTCTCATCCTTGAAACCAACAGGATTACCCTTTTTATGAGTCCTTGAGAGCCCAGCAACTTACTATGTTCTTAGTATTCCCCCCACCATTTTGTGTCATTATACTTTTGCTACTCACTTCTATTTCTCCTTCCTTGATCCATCCACTATATTAGGGCTAACTTTACTGCTTGAGGCAATATTGGTGTTCTCATTTTCATACTCTACACGTTCTTCAGATAAATTAGATAGTGCTGAAAACTTGTTAGCTTGATATGGAACATAGCTTTGAGCAGGCTTTGCCACCTTCTTACTGTTAGGGACTATAACCCATCATCATCTTCTCTTGGGTTCTTTTAACTCTGCACTATACTCTTAATGGCATTATCCTCTCTACAAATTTGTGTTGCAATTTTATCACATTCAAAATTTGTATGCCCAAACACCTTGCAATGGAAGCACTTTGGTGGCCTCCATGAATACTCAAAGAGCACATTGGCAGTTTTATAGTCTCTATAATAGACTTGAGTAGAGTTGGGCCATTCACTGTCAACATTAATCTCTATACATACTCTAGCATAGGAGGAGGTAATAAGGTGATCTTCTGTGTATCTGTATCTATCTGGATGGAGAGGTTTGCCTAAAACACTAGCAATTCTTTACAATCCCTCAATGGACCTCATATGATGGGGTATTTTCCTAATGACCACCCAAATAGGCATGGTGTGAAAGTTTATAGGCTCCATCTCAATAAAAGGCCGCCACTATCTTATAAGGAAGCCCATGCTAGCAACATAATGTACTCCTGACTCCAAAACTTTCTCCCTATCCTCAGCACATAAGAATTTAAAGAAGAACATATTTAGACCTTAAAGAGTCATCTCAAAATCACTCTTCAATTCCCATAGCTTGGTAAGTGATACCTTAACAGAGGGGTAAGCAAGTCTTCTACCCACAAAACTGCCCACCAAGTGTTGCTCACTAAATTTAATACTTTCAACAAACTCCTCAGGTTTAATTTTAATCACACACTACCATCAGATATGTTAGGTGGGATATAAAAAAATGTAGTTTTCCCTCTACCAATTGATGGACCTGAAAAAACATAGGCCCAGCTCTTAATCACTGTTGGTTGTATAGTCAAATTTAGGTTATCAGCAGGCTTACCATTTCTACTCTCAGATTCCTCTACTAGTTTCCCATCATGGTTGTTAGTAAGGAGAGTTGTACCAACATTTAGATCACTAGTATTTTTTCCATACATTCCACGTCCTGGTTAATAGTCTTACTCTCAGGTGCCTGTACTTGAGTGAGGATAGTAGCTTGTGTTGTGAAATCAATACTATTACAAGAAGGCAGAACTAGTGTCACTCCATTTTATTTCTCATTAAGTGCAACAATGGGTCCACTCTTATTTCCACAAAGGCACTTATGCAAACACCCTAAATGATCAATGTTGTTTGTACTATTCAGTTGGCATTTGTGAAAGCAATCAATTCCTTCATCATCATACTTCATCAAGCAGTTGAACTCCATTCCTAAATCTTTATTCACCACTTGATCACTTATGTCAGATTGTAAGGGTGTAATCATCCCTACTAAATCTTCCTCACCATCAATTATAAAGTTGCTAATGCTATTAGTCAAATCAGGGGATAAGAAGGATTATTTCGTACCATCACTTAATCTTCTCTCTTCATCCTCCAATGCCAACCTCTGTTCAATGTCACCAGGAGAGTCAGTGACTTGGGAAAATTTACGCAGATCCTACATCTCTTGCTCTCCATCTTCTTAAACAGACCCAATAACTATGTCACGAGCTGCTCTATTCTCCTTGAAGGTAGAGTGATGGCTCTTCTTTCTACTATGAATCTATTGCTAAGGAGATCAAAATATATCCTTAATTGTCCTTCTATCATCCTGATTATTTTGAATCTTCAGGTCAAAAAGTTTCTTAAATACTCCTCTCTTCATCTCCATAACTGTGACCCCATCCTTCATTTGGATCATCCCCAAGTCATCAGCATTATGGACAAAATTCCAAGCCTTTTGTCAGTCCAATTGAGCTAATGTACTTATACATGCAAATGTCGTGGAGGTTGTTAGGAATATGGGAAGCTAATCCCAATCTCTCGCCCAAGAAAGATAAACGGAAATGCCAATTGAGAAATTAAACGAAATCAAAATACAATAATTTACCCAGAGGAGGGAAGTGAAAAACCCTTTCGGATAAAAAATAACTCCCCGCGAACAATCTACTATAATCAGGTTACAATCCGATCTTTCAAGCTTTCTCGAAGCTTTAGTGGAGTCTCTCAAACCCTAGTTCTCTCTAGAATTAAACTCATAAAGATATCACCATGAGTCTCTGAGAAATACTCTAAGTCTCCCATATATACTTGGAAGACTTATTATATAAACGCGGATTAAGAGGCAAAACCAATGGTCGAAACAACCGCTAAGTATTTCCATCCATATCATAAAGCCATTCGGATTGCATCCGAATCTTACTAGTCTATTTTCGACAAGGTTAAGATGGAAATCCAGGTCATAAGCTTATCATCTGACTTTCATCCTATTACCCGACTTCCATCTGGATTCCTCCTTTCCCCGACACAATGAACTTCCACGAGCATAAATTTTAGTTTATACCTTAACAGTTTCCCCCTTGAAATCTTATCTACCGTAACCCATCCCCAGATCTCAAACTTGCCCGCGCTACTCGGACCTTCAACACTATGAAACCCACTTACGAAATTTTATAATCACTATACCCAAATAGTAAAATTAGTATGGTCATTTTTATATTTTACCTCGGATCTTTGGCGTGGTAAGTTTGCCACTATAATTGACCGTAGCAAACAGTCTTGAATCCGTGGTAATTTTTCTTTAACTCTTTTCTCAGTGTACTATACTAAATAAGTAAATATTCAAAGCCCAACCCTAACACATCAAATATCTCCAAACCACCACAAAGCACAGCTTGCTTTCATTTTAAATTTCTCTCACTCTCTCTGATAGTGAGATTTTGGGGACTACAAGTTAGGGTTTTATAAAGATGACGACCATGGTGAGGTTGATCGGCATCGTTAACAGAATTCAAATTGCTTGTACGAAGCTCGACGATTATGGTGGTGAAAATACTTTACCAAACTCTAAGGGAAGCTTTTCCTTCTGTATAATTATTGTGTTGAGCCGTATATGTGATATGTGATTGCAGAGTTATGGGAAATTGCCAGTTTTGGGGATCTGGTTAGGCTTCTTAAAGTCTTAATTGGGGTTTGTTTGTTTTTGAGGTTTGAGTATTTAATTAGATTTGGGTTTATGTTGTTTGAAGGAATTGTGATGAAGCTGCCGTTGGTGTTACAGCTAGACAAGGCAGAGGTGGCACAAGCAGAGTACGTTTCTTCATTTGCGTGCTGAAGAGGAGAGTGACTTATTTTGGTAAGTTTAGTTTCGAGTTATTGCAATTATTTAGTCTCTAATTAATTATAAAAATGTTAAATTTATAAGAACCCAATATCCAGCCATGATCTCTTCAATTTCTTTTCTCTCTCTAAACTCTAATTTCTTATTTTATCATATTTTGATAAGTTAGCACTTGATTTGGGGAGTGGTTTAGATCTCATTTTCTTAACTCTAAAATCTATGGATGTAATTTGATAAGTTAGCACCTGATTTGTGAGATTTAAACTCAAATTACTAGAATATTATCTCTTGAATTGGGATGACTTAAAACAAGACAACTTGTGCAAAATATAAACCAAATACGGTCTTCAAGGCTGTAGCATAAACTCATTTGAGGATCCTATCTGAGTTGCTATGAATTAAGTTTTGTAGTATAGTTGTTTCAATCTATATTGATATAGTTTTTTTTTCCGTGTGTGCCTTACAGTATAGTTATGAAAAAGGGTACTAGACTTATTATTACAACTATGAAGTCTTTGATTTTTTGGTGGTGATATTTATTTATAGATGTTTAAGCTAACAAGGTATGTACACCAATTAATCATTTTATAATTGCTTTATGTAATACCATAGCCTTATGTTGGCTCCTTGTCGTAAAACATTTGCAAATTAGTTGAAATTAATCTTTTGTCCATTACCGATAGGAATAGGGTAATCGAAATTTATCAGGTTAATTGCATATATTTAATGGTAGTTCAAATGTACCATCGTCTTGGCTATTTGGTGCTCAATTATTTTGTGAAGATTGGTCATGCTTGCCTTGTGTGATGTTTGGTAACTGTCCTCTTTATTGGTGCTTATCATCTGTATTAATCTTTGATTTTGTACTTATGGATTACGTTATAGAACATCACATACCGGATGAATGAATATTTTTAAATGAAAGTTGATTCATAAAGCCCTTAATTAGAAGTGAGAAATTGATGGCATAGATTTCACTCTTGCATTTTAAGTACTAAACCAAAAGCTGTCATTGGTCTTAACTGATGTAAGTTGGAATGAGGTGCAAAGTATTTTCCTGAAAAATATAACCGACAAGGCACAAAGAACCAGCAAGCATGATAAAATCAATGGTCCCAACTATCTTTTGTAAGCATCCCCGATGCTAGATATGTATATCTTGCCACCTAAACTATGTATAATAGTTATCTTAAAATGTGAAGGCAACTCTAATTAGCTAGCTAAATGTTAACTAAACCAGCAATTTATAGACTAGCAATGTTGACCTCTTTGGTTAGATTTTGACAGCTAACAAGTTTTATTTAAGAGTGCAAACTTAGATCCCTTTAAAAGGGTGTTAGATTTTTATTTGTGTAATACATCCCTGGGACTTCTTTTTAATTGCTTGATCAAAATAATTATACAACATCACCAATATATTATGTTTGATCCTAAAGCTTAATGAAACTTGGTCGGACTTATCAACCAGATGTAAGCAAATAATTTATTGCTAATTTTGTCCTTCTTAATTTTTAACATAGTTGTAATGAGGTCAACTCAAAGTGCTCACAATGTTATGCTACATGGATGCTATTAAATTGCCTAATTTAGGGGTGTGCATGTATAGAGCTAAGGGCCCAAATTTAGGTGTTCAGATATAGATCTAGTAGCCTGATGCTCTTTGTTACTTTACCTTTTAGGAATACAAGTTTATTCAGAGACACTTTAGTCATGTGTGGCACTGGACATATATCGATTTCAGTTGATATCACGTCTACTTGACTAGAAAGTTCACACTTATAACTTCTTTTACTTACATGTGCATTATGTTCATTTCTTACTTTATGTTCTAATGTTCCAATGTGGCTTAAGATATATGCATATTCCCTAGATGTTGACACATGTTAAGTAGAAGGGTTTAAACTTTATGATTGATTCGGTATTTTGCTTTCTTTGTAAAGTGCTTCCTACCCTTGGATCCAGACCTTGCAAATCTGATCTATGGACTTATGAATCCTCTATTCTATCTTCATTTTTCTCCTATACATATGTTCTTTTAGTATTTGGAACAATTGTATTTGGATCTTTTAATGTTTATGGAATGAGGGATTTATTTTGGATATCTATTTTTTGTCCATGTATCATTAGTATGTGTAAAATATATTGTTGGAGGATTGGGAGTGTTTTGTAGGTTCAGGAGTGCAATATTGCAGTATTTTTAGTTTTTTTTTTAAATAAAATAAAATTTACCACAAACTTTATCTGTGGCAAATTGGGTATCATGTGTGGTATTTAAAAGAATTAACTACAACAGAAGTCCGTGGCAAAATAAAATACCACAGACAAGGGCCATGGTGATACAGTAAACATATCCACAGCTAAAGTCCAAATTGTCAAGCATGTTTTACTATAGACCTCTCCCACAGTCAAAGTCTGTGGTAAAATGAACTTTACCACGAACTAAGGGTGCTGTAAATTACATAAATTGGTGTAGTGATTCTTCAACAAATCTCCTACTTGAAATTTAAAATGTGAGGTTCTCATAACTTAACCCATCTTCAAAGTAACCACATTTGTAGTCGTGTCAAACCAAACTCTTCATGCCAAAAACTACCGTATCACACAAAACCATGTGATAATGTTTTTGAATATTTTTTAATCAAAACAAATAAAGAACATCCCCTTGCCAACTTCTAAAGCGGCACCGTACTTATGCCTTTGCAATCAATGATGCAATTAACCATTGTTATCTCAATATCTAAGTAGCTTTAGTATAACACTACAAAACTGTAGCATTTTCCATGTCATTAACGTACTCCGTCACCGCAAGTGAACATTATCCTACAAGCTAAACAAGAATCACTCCATAGCTATGAGCCATAACTGAATCTTCTTCGAATACATAATATTCATTATCAATGTCTCACGACTCCTACTTCATGGGAAAACTTCGGTCTCATGTAAAATATGTCATATATTAGCAAACAAATCATCAATGAGTTAGACATACCTCAATCTAAACTCATATCGTATTCCATAGCCAAGCAAACATGTGTCTCAAGCCCAAAGTAATGACAAATGGTGTGCTACCAAATAACACTCTAACCAGTCTCAAGTACCATGTCAATAACAATTTCTGCTTCACATTCTTCCTGTTGTACTATACCATATGCCAAAAATTAGCCAATCCATCAGTCCAACCCTATATTGAGATAACCATTCCCACGACTCTTCAATCTCACCTATGCTAAAACTTGCAAACGCAACTAGCATATCATCCATACTCTAAGAATGGATGATTCATAAGTTCTCAAAACTTATAACATCATCAATGGTCTTTGTGGTGTTTCCTGAACCCACCAATGATATAAACATATCCAACATCGAGCCCCATCGTTTCGGTGTATGTCCCGAATACGCATATGAGCTCTCATGTATGAGCATCTATAATTCAACTTCACCTGGTAACTATATATCTATGTAGCCGACTTACATACCCATTTTCAATAAGATCAATCATGAAAAAAATTTCATTCCGTATCAAGAATTACTCAATCAAAAAAACAAAGCCACCACAATTGAACAAGTTTCACAACCGGTGAACCAAAACATCTTGACATAAACACATGTTTCTTTTTGAAAGTAATTTACCACAAGTTTCACCTTAAACTGCTTGAACAAACTCATTCTCGTTTAACTTGTAAACTAACTTATGAAGTAAAGATTCTTACCATCAACAATAAGATTACATCCCATACCCAATATGAAGATTAAGATCCCATCTTATCATCATCCATGACAAGCTCCCACTTTCCCATGACCTCACCTTGTAAAGCCACCTTGTAGTAGTCACCAATACCAGCTAGCCACAAATAATGTCAGGAGTAATGATAACGAGTTACAGGTCTCAAAACCTTGGTTCTTTTTTCATTATAATTGGAGGAGTATACGATTCTCGTTGGACCTTTTCAACCAATGGTTCCAGCACTATCTCTGCAGAGATTTTTACGTACTCACATGACCTCGGTAAATCTATTTTTTCGGTCCACTTATCCATGTCTTCGTAAAATTCATTTTTACAATACCAACAATCTCATCATTAGCGTTGCATCTCTCTTAGTACGCATCATGCCTTTTTTCCTAAACTAAAATAATAGCCTCCTTCATGATCTAAAAAGCATCATCGCCGAAGGTAGCCAAAAGACCCAAGTCTGATAGTTGGCTTGAAAATGTATTTTTAGCCATACTAAATACATATTGCACCATGTCCAAACTTAACGCATTATCATTCGTCAATACAATTCAAACATCTCCATTATCTACTATGTGATAGTACTCATCATAACTAGATAATTCGTTTTACCGCACGTAATTTCTAATGAAGCATCCAAGTCTAACCTTGACTTTTTATAAATTCCATAAGATAACAAATATGACTTATTCCGAGTACCATGAATCACATTATATATTTTATCCCGAATATCAGAAATGATATCACACAAATCATTAAAAATAGGATTGGAGGCACTATCAGAATTTTTACCTTTCATAGAGAAAGTCACCGAACGTCTCGTTGCAGATCTTATCTTCTTCGTCGATCTACAATCTTCCTTCTTATAACCAACTTTACCGTAATTCCAATAAATATCTTGTTGATTGTAATTTCATGCCTTTATGCATCTTTTACTTCCATTCTTAATCTGTGAAGCTCTCTTTCCTCTAACTTCAACATCTGAGTAATTACCCGATATTAACAACGAAGCTTCAAGAGGTATTATGCAAGAATCATCACCAAAGACTTTAACTACGTCGTTGAAAGTAACCCGCTTACGAGAATTTAAAATACTCGTAATACACTTCTGTAAATTTAAATCACTTGAAGTTGATTCAAACATATTTGATAGTTTGTCCATTATCTCTAACACGGTACTCACTTTAGGCAATTTAGAAGAAATAGAAATTGAAAGTGTTGAACGAACTATACCTAAAACATCTCGATCAAGAAGCTCCTACTCTAGATGATCCATATCGGCCGGCTTCGTTGAAATCCTTCATAGGAGAAAATTACAATCCTCCGCATATAGAAAATCTTCTACTTGCATCTTCCAAATCCTAAAGTTTAATCCATTGAATTCCTCGATTTCTAATTTTTCCACATCGGTCATCGCTATAATCACACAAACCCTAACCTTCATTCTGATACAAGTTATTAGGAATTAAGGTAGTTAATCCCAATCCCTCGCCTAAAAATGATAAACGAAAATGCTAATTAAGAAATTAAACGAAATCAAAACATAACAATTTACCCAAAAGAGGGAAGTCAAAACCCTTTCAGAGGAAAAAATACTCCCAGCGAACAGTCTACTATAATCAAACAGGTTACAATCTAATCTCTCAAGCTTCCTCGAAGCTTTAATGGAGTCTCTCAAACCCTAGTTCTCTCGAGAATTCAACTCACAAAGACCTCACTATGAGTCTCTATGAAATACTAAAAGTCTCCCTTATATATTTGGGGGACTTATTACATCAATACAGATCAAGAGGAAAAACCAATAATTAAAATGACCTATAAGTATTTCCATCTAGATTGCATCCGAATCTTATTGGTCTATTTTCAACAAGGTTAGGATTGAAATTTGAATCATAAACTTATCTCCCGACATTCATCCTATCACCCAACTTCCATCCGGATTCCTCCTTTACCCAACACGATGAACTTCCACGAACATAAATTGGAGTTCATACCTTAACAAAAGTGAAATACAGACTCATATCAGTCCGACATAGAAATGAGTTAAAATCAAATTTCTGGTGAGGATCGCTCCCCCTCCCCCCAACCCAAAGGTCAAAACCTTTTTATGGCTGGACATCATCCATCTTTATTGTAACTACTGAATCGCTAACTGAAATTTTAAATTTTTGTGAAGGGTTCAGTACGAGAACACAGAAGAAGTTAGCAAATATGTAATCCCTAACGACTACTGATTCAAATTTGTTTCATGTTCACACTAACTGGCCAAGATTGTATGTCATCTTCTCTCTCTTACACATACCTTTTCATACTTTATGCTGCATGAACATATACATATTTGTGTACACATGTAAGGATTTATTACACCCCTTTTCATGACATGTATGCTAACAACCCCTCATGGGCTCCCATTGTTCTAACAAAAGCTAGTGTTCTTAGCAAAAATGGTCTCTTCATCATAAAGATCATTTTAACAAAGGGGTTCGGATATACCTAACTAGAATCCACATCCAATATGATTATGATTTTTAGTTTATGTAAACATGGATGGCTTATGAGTTTGTGTTGGATTTTTTTCAAAACTTATAACCTCATTTGAGCTTGACCCCATGACTTCTTGGTCATTCTCTTAAATATCCTTTTAATTTAACTTTTTATGAATTGAAAATCATGTGACTCCTAAACTATAGGTTATGTTTAGTCCCACATTGTTTATAAATAATAGATGAACTAAACACATAAGGTAGAACCCATGTGATATGTCTGCAACATATGACTAAGAGAGAGTGTATAGATGTGTGAGTATGTGAGGGGATATTATACCTATGACATACTTAGACCTCTCTCGGGCGGCCCGGTGGGCCGGGCCAGCTCGGGCTCGGATTCGGGTATGGGTTTGGGCAATTGGCTATGGAGGCCTATGTGGTCCTTTGGGCTTGGGCTAGGCTCACCCTATTCTTTTTTATCAAAAAGTTATCTATCATCATAGGCTTGGGCTTGGGCTTGGGCTTGGTTTGGTCTTGTACACGTTCTTCTCTCCACAACCAATTGCTAGTAGACCTGATCCTTCGGGGACACGTCTCACGAACGAGTTTAATTCTCATGCACGCTAGAGAGAACCGTTATAACTTTAACTCTATAAATGCCTTCGTATTTCTACTTCAAAAATACATAACAAAACTATTGTTCATCTCTCTCTCTCTCTCTCTATTATTATTCATTACTCTATAGTTACTCTCCCTCCCTCCCACAATTTTAATAAGGTGCTCAAGTTAGTACGTAGTCCGACTCCGATACTAAGGCAACTATATTTCCATTCCTCGTTGTATCCAAGAAGAGATTAAACTACTTATACCTATACTTGGGTAGGTCAAAATACTATTTAAAAAAGTGTAATCCATGCTTCGAGCTTTCTTTTATTATTGTTTCATTACTGCTATAATTTAGGCCTACGATTCATCGCAGCTGTTCTTTACTGCTGTACTACTGTCAACCACTGTTTGTTACTGTACTACTGTAAGTCTGTCTGTTGTTGCTGTACTTCAGTGTTGCTCTATTACTGTTGTTCCATTCTAAGGAAAGCTAATTACAGGTTTCTTAAATTTATTTCGACAGTTTTAAAGAGTATTCTTTATCCATAATATGGCCCTTACCTCAGAAGTGTTGAAGTTTGATAGTCTCAACTTTAAAAAGGTGGAAGAACAAAATGTTCTTTTATCTCACACATAAAGAAGTTACCTATGTTCTGGAACAAGAATGCCCTGCTGAACCTCCCATTCCCACACCTGCGGTAGACCCTGATCTTATTGTAAGCAAATATGAAAAAACCTTAAGAGTCAATTTCAAACTGGACTGAGGTTGATTTCAAGTACCGTAATTTCATTCTGAATGGTTTAGCGGACGAACTGTAGGATTAATATCTATAGTCTGATTCTGGAAAAGCCGTTTGGGAAGTATTATAGAAGAAGTATAATACAGAAGAGTCAGGCTCTAAAAAGTTTGTCGTAAGCCAATATCTCAAGTTCACTATGGTCAATAATAAGTCGGTGATTACCCAATCACATAAGTTACAACGAATTACGCATGAGATCGTGTTCGAAGGGATACCACTTCATTTACAATTCTAGGTTGCCTTGATGATTGACAAATTACCGCTAAATTGGAAAAACTATAAGAATATTCTGCAACACAAGTCAAAGGAGCATACCATAGAGAATTTGATTAATCGTCTTAGGGTTGAAGAAGAATCTAGAAAAAAGACCTTAAAGAAGAGATTCTTTTGGTTCAAGCCAAAGAGAAGGTCCATCTGAAACCTGTAAGAAGCTTATTCCGTATCTCGGACTCAAGTTCCATCTTCGACCATCATGCGACCACTCGACCTCGTCAACATGCACGTGCTCCATCTTCGACCATCATACGACCACTCGACCTCATTAAGATACACGTGGCGCATTAATGGAAGACACATTATGGAGCTGGAGTTACTCAAACCATTATACAATCATTATAATTCATCAAAACCATAATATTCGTCATTTAAATAGATAACAGTCATATTATAAGACCTATAAATAGGTCCATAAAACTATAGAGAAAAGATAGACTTTTCCTATCAAGAAAGTCTCTACAAAAAGCTCAGAGCATCTCTAGTAATAATCTAGCAGCAATCAATATCATTGCCCTTTCTAAATCCTCAAGAGAGGTCATGGTTTTTAACCTATTCAAAGGTTTTCCATGCTAAAACTTTATGCTAGTGTTCGTTCTAGACGCTCTAAGTATCTTTAGTGTAAAGGCTAAGTCCAAATCCTAGAACTAAGATATTATATTTGGCGTCGTCTGTGGGAAGGAAGTTCTCAAACCCATTGTCTTAAATACCGCTGATTATCTCTATATGTATGGCCGAGCTTAAACATGTGAGTTTATGTTTCTCTGTTTCTTTCTCTCTCAACACTCTTATTTTTTGTAAAACGAGAGCCATAAATATATTCCACCTCCTCTCTCTTTTAACCCTGATTTTTGGTTGATCGACTTCCCTAAAGCAATTTGCTCAGTTTGCTCTCCCTCTCTCCATAAACCCTCCTCTCAATCTTTGTTATTTTCGCCACTTAACGATCTCAAAAACCCATTTTTTTTGCACAAATCCTCCTCTCTCACGTCAGATCTGGGTAATTGTTCACTAGAGCTCCAACAAAGTAGAGGGTTCTTCACCTTAGTTTCAGACATCATCATCATCTCTCTCTCCATATCTGACCTCAATCTGGTAATACGGCGGTGCACCAACAACAAAGATTCTTCGCAAATCGATCTCCAACCAAATAAACTTCTTAATTCATCTCGCACAACACGTAATCTCAACTAAAGCGAAGGATTCGAACCTCGTGTTATCTTCGTTATCGATTGATGTTGTTCTTAGCTTGACTGTTACTGGTTCAAAGGAAACAATCTTAAGTATTGCACTCTTCTTTTGATGCAAAAGGCAACGATAAATTCAACCCGTTCTTATCTCGGACACACCATTGATGCGCAAAGAGGTGTGATTCGGTGAATTTTAATCATCTCTTTCTTTCTCTGATGCGCATTTGCTGGAAAAGATTCAAGCTCTCAAGCCAATACTTTGTTAAAATAACTCCTGTTGGATTTCAATCAAGTGTTATTCGAGCTCTAGATCTTCGTCTGCGATGTGGGATTTCAACCTTGATGTGTTCTTGGGTTTTAATGGACATTTGAAGAAGAAGTATCTTTATTACCCCCGACCAGGTCACTATTTACATCCGACGATTTGAGAGATCGAGTTGGGAGGTCTGGAATCTCGTAACGTCATCGTTCGACCTCATTAATAACAGATTTTTGTTTGACCTCCACAATGATATTGATTCAGAGAATGATATATCCGTCAATACATATTAGCGCGATGAGTTTCGCACAAGCAGATATCAAGTCTCTCCATATATCTTGCGCTCAAGTATTATTCAGTAAAGAGAAGTGTAAGAGTGGTGGCTATTGCAAGTTCGTGGTGATTATTCCGTAAAGGGAATTGAAAGGGCAGATTCAATGAAACGGACAATTTCCATAATTGACACGGACCAACTTAAAATCAAGCTTGGCACGTGCGGCACTCGAGACACCTGTCCCAAGTAAGCCTAATTACTCTTCTCTATCAATTATTTAGTATCACATAATCTCAACGCATCACAAACACTGAACAAAGGGCCTTTGAAGGCATCATTTCATTCAAATATCAACAACTATTACAAAGCACTATTACAAGCTTAAATTCCTTCTTGGGTGTATCGGAGACTAGTCCTCTACATATATATGAAATTGGAAAACAGCTAAGTTCTAAAAGGAAACATCAAAAGTGGAGACGAAGCGTACTCCCCCATTTTCCTAAGCTAACCTTTACAAAAATAAATGAAAATTTGTACAATGCTCTTTTACAACCTAAGGTACCTATATACAAAGCCTGGGCGTCACACTCTCTCCCACTCAGTTTGGAGACGCCCTCATCGACTTTTCTTCTGCTTCCACATCTGTCTGTTCTCTTTCCTCTCTTGCTTGGACTCAGTCTTCCTTAGTCGGACCAGAAGGGGATGAGAATCTTGGTGCTCCCAGCTGGCTTCAGTATCTGGCAGATCCTTCCACTTCACAAGGTACTCATAAACTTCCTCTTTGGTGTCCAGATCAACATGGGTGACTCTGTGATCAAGAACGCTCTCTGGAACTTCGCTAGAGCTTACTGGCTTGAGCGGAACATGAGGCCTGACGGTAGTTCTCCTTGGATCTTCCGTATCTTGGTGGTAAGGCTTTAGAGTACTGGCATGAAACACTGGATGGATGAAGCGAAGGTGGGAAGGTAATTGAAGCTTGTAGGAAACCTTCCCAACTTTACCAATGATTGGCATCGGACCAATGTACTTGGATACTAGCCCTTGGTGTATTCTGCCACCTCGCTGCTTGAGGTGGGATCTCTTGATCAGAACAAGGTCCCCAACTTGAAAAGAATCTGGTCGTCTCTTCTGGTCGGCCCACTTCTTCATTCTGGCTGACGCTTTCTCTAGAGAGGCCCGGGCAATATCTGTATTTCTCTGCCATTCTTTTACAAACTGGTAGGCTCTCGGAACACTTCCCTTGTAATCGGCGGCCACCGTGTGCGGCGTGAGGGGATGCTGTCCTAACAGTATCTCGGAAGGACTCTTGTTGGTGGAGGAACTCTTCTGCAGATTAAAGCAAAACTGTGCTACATCCAGAAGTTCGGCCCAGTCCTTCTTGTTCACCCTGACAAAGTGCCGGAGGTACTCTTCTAACATTGCATTGAAGCGTTCTGTCTGACCATCTGACTGTGGGTGGTTACTGGTTGAGAAGTTGAGAGTGGATCCCAGTAATCTAAATACTTCCCTCCAAAACTTCCCAGTAAATCTCGAATCTCTATCGCTGACAATGTCCTTTGGCACGCCCCAATACTTTACAACATGCTTCACAAAGAGACGCGCTGTTTTCTCTGCCGTACAAACAATTGGAGTCGGAATGAATGTTGCATACTTAGAGAACCGGTCGATGATCACGAGTATGGGACCATACCCTTTCGTCTTGGGTAACCCAGAGATAAAGTCCATAGAGACGCTTTCCCAAGGTCGAGTCGGCACGGGGAGTGGTTCCAGCAATCCAAGTGGCAAATCCCGATCAACTTTGTCTTGCTGGCAAATGTGACAAGTCCGCGTATAATCCATCACTTCATTCTGATCATTTGGCCAATAGTACCCCCTGTGTAGCAAGGATAGTGTTCTCCGCCAGCCCGGATGGCCTGCCCAAAGAGTATCATAGCACTCCTTGATTAGCTCCCGCCTTAGTCCTGCGAACCGAGGAACATAAAGTCGCTGTCCCTTCGTGTATAAAAGACCATCTTCCACCCAGAACTGTCTTGTCTTCCCCTGTTTCACCAAGTTAATCATGGCCTGGGTCTGAGGATCCACCGCCAACCCTTCGCTGATCCTATCATGGAGGGCACTGGTAACATAAGAGTGAGACTGTTCGGCAGCGGTAGAGGTGGCCGCAAGTTCAGCCTTACGGCTTAATGCATCCGGCACATTGTTCATCCTCCCTGGCTTGTGCTCGAGATCTAAATCAAACTCGGCTAGAAATTCTTGCCAACGGGCCTGCATCGAGGTCAACTTCTTCTGTGTAAGGAAATGGCTTGCCGCACGGTTATCGGTCTTCACCAGAACCGTCATTCCCAACAAATAGTGTTGCCATACTCGTAGGCAATGCACAATAGCAAGGAGTTCCTTCTGCTGGGATGAATACCTCCTCTCGGTATCGTTCAGCTTCCTGCTTTCGTATGCCACTGGATGTCCCTCTTGTAACAATACACCACCGATAGCAAAATCAGACGCATCAGTATGTACCTCAAACGGCTTAGTAATATCTGGCAAAGCTAAGACTGGATTGCTAATCACCGCATGCTTCAGATCGTCAAATGCTGCTTGACACTTCTCGGACCAAGACCAAGAGAAGTCTTTCTTGAGAAGATCTGTAAGGGGTGCCGCGCGTTTCGAATACCCTTCAACGAACTTGCGGTAGTAGTTCACAAGGCCAAGAAAGGAACGCACTTCTGTAACCTCCGTAGGAGCTCTCCACTCCTCAATAGCGCGGACCTTTTCCATATCCATCCGGATCTGTCCTCCGCCAATGACATGTCCAAGAAACATAACTTGTTCCTGCGCGAACGAGCATTTCTCCAACTTGACATACAACTGGTTCAGTCGTAAGACTTGGAATGCAAGGCGAAGGTGTTCAAGGTGCTCTTCCATAGTGCGGCTGTATATGACAATATCATCCAGGTACACCACCACAAACTTGTCGATATATTTCCGGAAGAGCTCATTCATAAGAGTACAGAAAGTTGCAGGAGCATTGGTCAGGCCGAATGGCATGACAAGAAATTCATATGCCCCATACCGAGTGGAACAAGTCGTCTTTGGTTCATCTCCGGCAACGATCCTGACCTGATAGTAACCCGATCTCAAATCAAGTTTAGAGAAGTACTTCGCAGACGTAAGCTGGTCAAATAAGTCGGCAATGAGCGGTATGGGATACTTGTTCTTCACCGTTACCTTGTTCAGGGATCGATAGTCGACACACAATCGCAAGCTTCCATCTTGTTTCTTCTGAAATAAGACCGGGGCACCGTATGACGCCTTTGAGGGGCGAATAAAGCCCGATTCCAATAGTCCATCAAGCTGTCTCCGAAGCTCTGCTAGTTCGGGCGGACTCATTCTATATGGTCCTTTCGCAGGAGGCTTGGTTCCAGGGACTAACTCAATCTGATGATCGATAGGCCTTCGAGGAGGTAACACCTTTGGTAATTCTTTCGGCATCACATCCTTAAATTCTGTAAGTACCCGGGAGACTTCCGCCGGCAAGGCATCATGATTCTGATCATCTGGCTTTAACCTTAAGGTTGCAAGGTAAGTCAGCTCCCCTCGCCTCAGTCCCTTCTCCAACTGTAGAGCTGATAACAGTCTGCCCTCATCTTTCTGCGTGGACATCTGAATGATTGAGGGATTGTCACCAAAAATCCCTAAGGAGTTAACGAACGACATCAGCACTGCCTTGTGGTAGTGGAGAAAGTCCATTCCCAATATAATCTTAAAATCATCCAATGTCACAGCGAGAAGGTTAACCTTTCCACTCCACTGTCCCATCTTAACTGGAACCAACTTGGCAACACCATGTATCGGCATTGCGGCAGAGTTTACAGCCTTCATCCGGCTAGAATCACTCTCCAAATGCAATCCCAGACGATTCGCCTCTTGAATGGCAATAAAGCTGTGGGTAGCACCGGTATCAACCATCGCCAACGTACTCTGCCCATTAATACTAAGGTCCACATACATGAGTCCCTTCTTCGGCTTAACCTCTGGCAACTGAGTGGTCACGGCATTGAGCAAGTAAAGAGAGCCCATATGAGTTTCACCACCATCATTTCCCTGAGTGGTGTCATCGGCTTGGCCCCCGTGCGATGCCATTAGCGCATTCAGGGCCGTCTTCTGAGGACACTGATAGGCTTTGTGATTCCCTCCACAAAGAAAATACTTCAAGTTCCCAGGACGTCCTTGAAACCTGGACGAAGAGGAAGCGCCGCCATTGTTACGCGGCCTGTGGTACTCCCTCCCAGAATTGGAACTCGAGGCACCACCTGCACTTGCTCCCCCACTTCTGTTCTGGCCATGACCTTGGTCTCCCCCACTTCTAGCTTGGTACCCTCCATTCTTTCCCTTATTGTAATTATTGGAGGATCCCGCTCTTTGTTGCGACTGGGAACTTGACTGAGACGGAGCCGGTCGACGCTCACCCAACATAGGGGTGTAGTCGTTGATACGCTCCGCGGAGGCCATTGCGGATGTCAAATCTTGAACCCGTTGCCTCTGTAATTCATTTTGGATCCATGGTTTCAGACCTTCTAAGAAACAAAACAACTTATCCTTTTCAGACATGTCGCGGATATCTAACATCAAGGCTGAGAACCGCTTCACATACTCCCGGATGTTGCCTGTCTGCTTCAGTTGCCTCAAACTTCTCCGAGCAATGAACTCAACATTCTCGGGTAAGAACTGATTCTTCAGCTCTTTTTCAAGTCATCCCACATTCCAATAGTACAGTGACCGCTCTGGATCTCGGCATATTTGGTGCGCCACCATAGTTTAGCGTCACCGGCGAGGTACATGGTTGCCATCAACACCTTTGAACCTTCGCTATCAGGCCTAACCACATTGAAGTACACCTCCATATCAAAAAGGAAGTTCTCTACCTCCTTGGCGTCCCTCGCTCCCTCATACGCCTTAGGCTCGGGGACCTTGATCCTGGGCCGGTCTATACTGCCGCCCGAAGGTGCTGGTTCTCCATTTCCAACAACCTTTACTAGGAGATTTACTTTCGAGGAAAGTTCAGCCACCTGATCCAGAAGAGTAGCCATATTCCCTTCAACCACTCCCTCCAACGTAACGAGACGTTCGCCCACATAGGCCTGATCGTCTGAGAAACTGTCCAATCGTTCCTCCAGAGTCGTCACTTGATCTATAATCCCACTTAGAGCTAGCATCTTATCCTCTAACTGGTCCAACCGCGTTCGGGTATTCAAGGGCCGGGGATTAACGGATGGTCCTCCCACCTGCTGGGCAAGGACCTGGGCGGGGTCAGTAGCATTCGGACCCTCCGCCATCGCAACTAGATCGCTTCCAACTAGATCGCTCTGATACCAACTGACACAGACCAACTTAAAATCAAGCTTGGCACATGCGGCACTCGAGACACCTGTCCCAAGTAAGCCTAATTACTCTTCTCTATCAATTATTTAGCATCACATAATCTCAACGCATCACATAATCTCAACGCATCACAAACACTGAACAAAGGGTCTTTGAAGGCATCATTTCATTCAAATATCAACAACTATTACAAAGTACTATTACAAGCTTAAATTCCTTCTTGGGTGTATCGGAGACTAGTCCTCTACATATATATGAAATTGGAAAACAGCTAAGTTCTAAAAGGAAACATCAAAAGTGGAGACGAAGCGTACTCCCCCATTTTCCTAAGCTAACCTTTACAAAAATAAATGAAAATTTGTACAATGCTCTTTTACAACCTAAGGTACCTATATACAAAGCCTGGGCGTCACAATAATGCTTGGGATATTTCCTTCAACGACAAAACAGTCTGTATTACAACGACAACAAAGCAGTCCATATTACAATGAAGAAGCAATTCGTTTTACGCTAATGAAGCCGTTCGTTTCACAACAACCAAATAATCCGGTTACGAGGAGCATAGACTACAATAGTTCTTTTGAACTTTACATGCCATTTATCAGCGCCACTAATCTTTAGAGAGGGAGAAGCAAAGCACATTGTCAAATGGTTGCTCTCAAAACACTACAAATACTGTTACATGGAAGACATTCACCTTCCCCTGGCTTGTCAAATGGTTTCGTTAATCAAGGCGAAAACATTTCCACAACGATGGCTCCACTTCGATGTCCTAGATTCTTTACAATCACTCAAGTTTCTATCCCCTCAGCGGAGCATATCGCCTGCGATGAGCACCTTACAAGGTTACTACGGCCTTAATTAAACCACTGAACTACAAGCATGAAGAAGAAGGCACAAAAATGACTGTTTTTATAGGTCAGGCAATTCTCTTTATTTAGAAGATGAACAGTTTTAGTAAACCATCCCCACTTTCTAACCCTCCTCCAAGCCATCATCGTCAAACAAGAAGCTCGTACTTGAGTTTGTTGGAAAATAGTTTGTGCTCAAATAGTAGAACAGTTTGTGTTCAAGCGGGAAAATAGTTCAAGTTTGAGTGGAAAATAAAGCTCAAGTTCGAATTAAGAGGCCTACAAGACAACATTTCATGCTCAAGTTCACAAAAACAGTTCGTGTTCAAGCTCTTAAAAAAAAAATAGTTCGCGTTCAATTTGGAAAAACAGTTCATGCTCATGTCCTCAAGCTCGAATGCGAGCTCTAGTTAGTTGCTCACTCGAGCTCAACAACAAACCTCGTTGTAGGAGGCCAAAACTCATCAAGAAATCGTCGAATATTATGATGTACACAACATAATGGCGTACATAATGTTCAGATTTGTCAAAACAGCCATTAGAAGAGCTCCCTCTTCATCGATAAATTCTCACATCTTATGCCATCTTAGCTCAGCTTGGTCAAGCCTTGATATACAACAAACCACATCAACAATGAAAAGACGTTACTCCTGTTTTCCAACAACAATAATACCAAGTCGTTCTTCAGTTTACAAATCCGCAGTTTCAATTACAGGGGCTTTATACTCGTATTGATTTTTATTTTTTTTACGGAAGTGATACATAAAAACATCTCAAATAAGTCTTGCTGCAACATGTCTAACAAGATCGAATAATTTTCATTTTAATTTCTTCGCCGTCTTAGCTCTACTGATACACTGCTCTATCTGGGGCTTCAGTACCTGCGATAAAGTTTGGTTCAAACTCGGTCTTCAGATCGAGTTCTTCAACGACATTCTCTACGAATACAAGTTCATTCACCAAAAACAGATTACATATTGCAGATTACATATCACAGTACTTTCTACCTATCTCACAAGAGTATAACTATATACAGAATTGTTGCTTCAGCCAATTCAATCTTCTAATACATTATAGGTCACTTATTGGTTCGCCCAATTCAACCAAACAGATTACATATTACGGGTTGCTTATTGGTTCATCCCAATTCGACCAACCCATCTATATACATAATTTTTGCTTCAACCAATTTAATCTTCTAATACATTACAGGTCGCTTATTAGTTCATCCAATTCGACCAAACAGATTACATATTACAGGTTGCTTATTGGTTCATCCTAATTCGACCAACACATCTATATGCAGAATTGTTGCTTCAGCAAATACAATCTTCTAATACATTACAGGTCGCTTATTGGTTCATCCCAATTTGACCAACACATCTATATACAGAATTGTTGCATCGGCCAATTCAATCTTCTAATACATATTGCAGGTCGCTTATTGGTTCATCCCAATTCGACCAGTACATATATATACAGAATTGCTGCTTAGGCCAATTCAATCTTCTAATACATTACAAGTCGCTTATTGATTCAGCCTAATTCGACCACCTATCTAATACATTATAGGTCACTTATTGGTTCGTCCAATTCGACAAAACAGATTACATATTTTAGGTTATTTATTGGTTCGTCCAACTCGACCAAAAAAATTATACATTACAAGTCGCTTATTGGCTCATCCAAATTCGACCACCCATCTAACATATTGTAGGTCGGTTATTGGTTCGTCCAATTCGACCAAACAGGTTACACATTACATATCGATTATTGGTTCGCCCAATTCGACCAAACAAACTACATATTAAAGGTCAAACATCCTGAAAACAAGCATCGACGACATCGGTAATAAACTGTATCAGAATCAAGACAACAACATCAGGTAATGATTAGATAATGACCTTCTCAGCCAACACCACTCACCCATGATGCTTATCGTGCTATTGGTTGAGAGCCATCTTATGTAAGGAGCTTATTCTGCATCTCGGACTCAAGCTCCATCTTCGACCATCATACGACCACTCGACCTCGTCAACATACACGTGCTCCATCTTTGACCATCATATGACCACTCAAACTCGTCAACATACACGTGGCGCATTTATGGAAGACACATTATGGACCAGGAGTTACTCAAACCATTACACAATCATTATGACTCATCAAAACCATAACGTTCATCATTAAAACAGATAACAGGCATATTATAAGACCTATATATAGGTTTATAGAAGTACAGAGAGAAGGCAAAATTTTCCTATCAAGAAAGTCTTTACAAAATGCTCAGAACATCTCTTGTAATAATCAAGCCTTTATCAATAACATTGCTCTTTCTAAATTCTCTAGAGAGGTCGTAGTTTTTAACCTATTCAAAGGTTTTCCACGCTAAACTTTGTGCTAGTGTTCATTCTAGACGCTCTGAGTATCTTTAGTGTAAAGGCTAAGTTTGAATCCAGGAACTAGGCTATTACAAAACCTAAAGGGAAACCTTTCAAGGCTAAGAATGGTGGTAATCAAAATAACCATCCAAACGATTGTAATCTGAATAATCGATAGAATAATAGACACCATAATCCTAATAAGGGAACGAACCAACAAGCCCCACCATATAACGGAATAGTTTCTATTGTGTGCTTCAGCTATAAGAAGCATGGATAGATATCTAGAAACAGCCAGAACCGCAGATCTGCTGCTCAGGTTAACATTACCGAAGAGTCCTTAGTGACTATGATCACAAAGATAAACATGGTCGGTAAAACCGACGGGTGGTAGGCAGATTTGGGCGCTTCTAGGCATGTTTGCTATGAACGTAATTGGTTCAAGACCTACAAGGAGACTAAAGACCAGAAGGTGCTACTTGGGGATTCCCATTGTACCAAAGTGCTAGGCACTGGGGATGTTAAACTGGTATTTACCTCTGGAAGGACAGTGACTCTAAAAGATTTGATGCACACTCCTAAAATTAGGATAAATCTTATTTTTCGCTTTCTTCTCAACTAGGCAAGATTTCAATAGACCATTGAGTCAGATCAGTACATTTTGACTAAGGGTAGGGTTTTTGTGGGAAAGGGTTTTGCTTGTAATGGAATGTTCAAAATGAGTATTGAAATGATTAAATCTACTTCTGCTTACTTATTGTCTGCTTTTAATATTTGACACTCTAGACAATGTCATGTGAAGAAAAAGTTAGTACACAATATGAGTAAACTTGGTATGATTCCTAAAGTAGATATGAATAATTTTGATAAATGCCAATCTTGTAATCAAACAAAAATTACTAAAATCTCGCATAAGAACACTGCTAAGGAAACACAACTTTTAGATTTAGTTCACTCCGACATTTGTGAAATGGACGGCACACTAACTCGAAATGGTAAAAGATATTTTATAACTTTTATAGATGATCATTTAAACTATACTCCTGTTTACCTGATGCGTCACAAAAGTACAGATATGTTTAGGACATATGTAATAGAGGTTAAAATTAGTTTGATAGAAACATTAAAAGATTTTGTAATGATAGAGGCATAAAGTATGATTCACATGAATTTCAAAACTTGTATGAATCCTTAGGTATTATGAATGAAACTACTGCTCCTTATTCATCAAAATTTAACGGTAAATCTGAACATAAAAATAAAACTTATACTGAGTTGAAAGTTACTGAATTACTTAGTTCTGGATCACCTAAATCTTTATGGGGTGAAGCATTATTATCTGTTTGTCATGTTTTAAGCCGTATTCCTCATATCACATATGAATTATCACCTTATAAAATTTGGAGAAAAAGAAAACCTAATGTTAGCTATTTTAAGGTTTGGGGCTGTTTAGCCTATGTTTGTAAACCTGATCCTAAACGGGTAAAACTAGCTAGTAGAGTTCTAGAATGTGTTTTCATTGGTTATGCTACTAACAACAAAACTTGCAGGTCTTTTAATATTAAGGATAATCTTATCATTAAATCACTTAATATTGATTTCTTTGAGGAAAAGTTTCCCAACTTTCTGAGGGACAGTGGGGGCAGTAGTAGGGGTTCCCAACCTTCTACGTCTTCGATCCCTAATGTACCTCAAGTAAAAGTTCATAGAGCTTTTGATTCTCATGATTCAGACCCAGAACTTTGTAGAGGTAAACGTTTAAAGATTGCTAAGGATTTTGGCAATGATTATGTTGTACATACCTTAAAATTTGACACAAATACTATCAGGGAAGCGTTAACCTCAAGTGACACTGATTTACGTCAAGAGGCCATTGATGATGAAATAGATTCTCTTATTACAAATGAAAATTAGGATTTAATTAATTTACCTCATGGTAGTCGTTATATTGGGTGTAAATGGATATTAAAGAGAAAACTTAAACCAGATGGTACTATTTTTTTTTATATTTTTTTTTTGCTAAATTAGATGAATGTATTTCAGGATCAAAAATTCTTACAACGAGTACAAAAGGCCATCAGCCAAGAAAACAAAGAAGTTAACAAAATCTAAAATATTCTTGCATATGCACTTCAATTTTTGTAAGAAAGGCCGGTCTTCCCACCTCAATCACACACAGTCCATCATGCATATGAGCTCCTCTTTTGACAATCTTGTCAGCACTGAAGTTAGCTTCTCTCCAGCTATAAGAGATTCTGATTTGCTTCATACTCTTTTTTGCATTACCCCATTCCGTTTCTAGGTTCCATGGGATATTATCTGAGTTGAAGGCTTCCACTGCCGCCTTTGAATCGGATTCCACCCAAGCAATAAGCCAACCATTTGATGCAGCAGATGCAACTCCGTGGATAATTCAGCCATATAGTTTGTAACCAGCCCAAGACCTTTAGCAAGAGTACCAAGCACGTTACCCTTACAATCTCTGAAAATACAACCAATTCCTCCTTTACCCGGATTGTCCCGAGCTGCCCCATCTGTATTGAACTTGATTTCACCCTACCTAGGAAGCTCCCAAGAGCACGATTTAATAACGGTGCTTTTACTTGGATACAAAGGAACACCCAAGCTGCACAGAATACCCAGATCAGATTGGTTGTTATACATACGCCCTTTAGAGAGGAAGGCAGTATCATGAAACAGTTTGCTCCACTTGCACTTTTCCTTGTCCAAAGTGAAAATGTGATCTTCAAAATTTTTCTTGTTTCTAGCATGCCAATTTAGTTTAGTACCTCCCCATATAGCTCCAATCCAAAGATCTTTTAAGTAAGGGCTCATTGTATCACCAGCCAATAACAGACTCTTCAGATTATCTCCATAATGCAAACATTGAGCAAGGTTTCCAACCAACTCCAAAGACTAGAGCTGAAAGGGCAGTTCCAAAATAGATATGTGAGAGTTTCAGCACCTTTAAAACAAAGGTGGCATCTGGAAACAATAGAATTTCCTTTCTTTTGTAAGTTATCATCAGTGGGCAGCTTGCCATGACAGAATCTTCAGCCCCACAAAGCAGTTCGGGGATGAATAGCCTTTCGGTATAGGTACTTGGACCACCAAATAGTCTACCCTTTAGCTCAGATAATGTTAAAAGCCCCTTTGACAGAGAATTTACCCACAAGGTCAGGTTTCCAGACCCTTCTGTCAGCTTTGTTAGCAAAGGGATATGTGCAAAAGGAAAATATTGATTTCTTCTACACATATTTCCCAGTTACTCGCGTGAAAACCATTAGAGTATTATTGGTTGTTGCTACCGTGCACAATTTGATTATTCATCAAATGGATGTAAAAATTGTACTTTTACTAGAGAACTTGAAGAGGAATTATATATATATTAGGCTGTTGGAGAGAACTGTTATAACTTTAACTCTATAGATACCTTCGCATTTCTACTTCAAAAATATAGAATAGAACTACTGTTCATCTCTATCTTATTTATTACTTTGCAGTTACTCTTTCTCTATCCCATGGTTTTACTGAGGTTCTCAAGTTAGTACGTAGTCCAACTTCGGTACTAAGGCTATTGTATCGTCACTGCTCGTTGTATCTTGGAAGAGATTAAATTGCTTATACCTGTACCTGGGTAGGTCAAAATACTCTTTAAAGAAAGTATGATCCATGCCTCAAACTTTCTTACACTGCTGTTTCATTATTGCTGTAATTCAGACCTATATTCTTCTCTGTTATACTACTTCTAACCACTGTTCATTACTATACTGCTACAAGTCCGACTGTTGTTGTACTTTAGTGTTGCTCTATTATTGTTATTCCATTCTGGGGATAGCTAATTACAGGTTCCTTAAATTTATTTCGACAGCTCGATTACCATTTGCAATGATGAATTTTTTTGTATGCTTTTAGAAGCGTAAGAATGAATTCTTTATTTATAAGGCTTCTCTCGTGAGGAAATAATGGTTGAATATCCAATATAATACTGAAGTCCTATTCCCCCAATATTAAGCATATGTATCTTCCTTTTACTTATTTAGGTTAAATATGCAAGTTTTTTGATTCCTAGTGGAAGAATGAACCTCACAATCTGGTTGCTTGTCGGATTTGTTGTATGTTTCCCTGCAGAGTCATTGTTTCTATACTAGGAGGCACTTGCTTAAGTTTTGTTTTTGACCTTAATTTTTTTGCAGGTGGCAAATCTAAGCTTTGTTGCTGCAGAGATTCAGAGGTGGTACTTTCGCAAATTTGACAACTACCATCGCAGTTGTCATGCGATTATCTATTTTCTCTACTAGACAATGCGACGTGATTTACATATCGTCAGTCAAAATGATTTGTAATATAGACAACATATAATAAGCTGCAATAAGATCTTTAGAGCATCTACAACAGCTAGGTGGGTGGCTTCACTCTAAACCCACCCCAAACTCAATCTGTCCCATAACAGTTCTAGTCTAAAATAGGGTAAATATTACTTACCGCAGTTCTGAACTGTGGGGGACAACCAGCGTCTGAGATCTAGCCACGTGTCTCCATCACAACGCCTTAAACCATACACGCAGTTCTGAACTGCAGGGCATGATAACCAATCAAACAGTGCCATGTAGCTGTTTTTTATTTAAATTATGCCACACAAGTTCTGAACTGTGCGGCATTGCCTGCTAAAAAAAAGCCACTCCCTTCCCCTCATACTTTATTTTTAATTCCACAAGTTTTTCTCCGAACAAAAAAAACTCAAAACCAACATATTCCCAACCTCTTTTAAACCCACATCTCCCTAAATTGAGCACCGTTAAGACCCACATAATGTCAGGAGAGTCTAGTTTATAGTTGGGCTATGTATATCCCCAAATAAGGCATAACGTAAGCTCCATAATTAAGAGAAAGAGGAAAGAAATGGTAACCAACATGTAGCCATTACACCTCACAAAAAATAATCTTGCCCCAATTATCGAGGATTTGTACCAAGTTGATATTCTCCCAGATAATTAGGTCCATATTTTCGTTGGATCAGAGGAAATGTCGGCAAGCCTTTTGTGTAAAATTGAAGTTTTATTAACGTATTTTGCAAAATGTTTGACAAAATGCCAGAATGAAAATTCAAAGTGTTAATGTATTTAATTTTTTAGACTAAGATCAAATACAATGTAGGGGATCACTAGATAAGGTATTGAAGTGGTACCAATGGATTGCCAAGTATCCGACGTTGAAGAGGTTTGTCGACGATATGGGTTTCGAAGATTTTTTACCGATTAAGGCGGGAAACTTTGATAACCGCTTGATTCATGCTCTCGTAGAATGGTGGTGGCCTTCCACCCATACATTTCACTTCCCTTGTGGGGAACTTGGATTTACGCCATTAGACTTCTTCATGCAAATGGGCCTATTTTGTGGGATGGGTCTCAAACTCCCGTACGACGATAAGTACTCGAGGTTCGATGAAGAGGGAAAAGATCTTCCCCAGAATCACAAGTAATGACATAAGGTATGATAACATCAGTCTCGTATATTTAAAAATGTAAGAAGCAATTTTGAATTTAGAACTCAACAATTACAACCAAGACATGATTATAGTATATGTGAGGGCATTTATTGCGTATATGATGGGTAATATCTTCTTCTCAAATGTTAGCACATCTCTACCAGTAAGTTATCTTACAACTTTGACAAATTACCATATTATAGGTACGTCGAAGTTCAATTGGGGTACTCCGATTATGGTAGCTTTGTATAGGGGACTAGGTTGGAATATATTTGGTGAAGGTTTTAAATTTCAACCATGTTTATCCCAGTATGGGTGCGTGGAAAGATGAAAGGGACAATTCGGGGTCTAAAATCCATTATTTTTTTGCTGTGATCAAATAAATGATAGAATGGAAGGACAGAGGCAACATTGATTGGCAGCCATGGCTGAGATCTAGATACCCAATCCATCTAGACATAAGATATACCAAAATGCTTAGTTCGAAGAGGTTCCTACAAGGGCCTAACTTTGTAATAGCTCGAATAAGCTCTTATACCAAATGTAACTGTGAAACAATTAGTATGACCAATAATATAAGATGGCACGTATGATTAGCATGGAAACCTTTGAATTGGAGAAAACCACAACCTCGGCTTAAGGATTTAGTAACTGTATCTTTATTGCTTGAGATTGATATTTTAATTTACAAGTTATAATCTTTTAAGCTAGATAAACTTTTGTTAGTCCCCTTCTTCTTTTATAGACCTTAGTCTCGCTTCTTTTATATGTATCAACACATTCTCCTGAATTGGGGGAAGAGTGGAGGTTATCTCTATAACTGCCAGTTCATAGAAGACAGGTGTCTTTAACTTGTTTTGTTTTACTTAGAGTACTCAAGCCACGTTCTTTTGCAATTTGTAGTCCAGGCATCAATGTTGATAGCATATGTCATGTGTATGTTGCGTGAGTCTGGCATGGTATTAGCTCGATGTTATCCCAGCTCGAGGGTTAAGTACCTACAAATTCCCCCTCTCAGCTAAAGGTATGTGTGTCTTAAGTTTGGGAGATTCAATTGAGCCCACTATTAGAATATGAAGAGGTTGTCTAACATTGGCAATGGTGGATTTGATACGTAGAATTTTACCTTGGAAGAGTAATGGACTATTGGGAATTAAAATATTGTTAGGATTATGATTGTGTTTAATTGGCTATTGGGTTTCCCATAAGTATTCTTTGAATGATAACTGCTTTAGAAATCCTCCCTGCATTGAATGTATATCTCTTTATAAATTTTGTTGTTGTATTTTTGGCTATTTGTCTGCAAGTTTCTTTCTAGTCATATCTTTTAAAAGTAATAATGGTGAGAGCCAGACGTCAAGTGTATGAATCGAGGGTTCTTGCTAAAGTATAGGAACTTCAGTTTCGCTACTTTGAGATGCAGTCCTTAGATCTCCATACTCCCATTCTAGTGCATCCTACCAATTGTGGTTTGACATAAGAGGAGGTAGTGGAGGCAGATAATGACTACTACTAGATGGCACAGTTTTATTATTTGGTGGTAAAGAGGGAGCAGAGTAGGGTGTGTCTTGTCTACTTACAGAGGATGCCATAGCTGCGGAGGATGAGGCTACTGGTGTTCGTACTCAAAAATCTTATCGATACCTGATAGTGATTGTAATATGTAGAACAATTTGTAGGAAGTATCTGTAAATTAATATTTCTAGTAAAGTATTATATAGTATGTAGTTTCAAGTTAATGAAAAATGTTATTGTGATATCAAATATCTTAAACTCTAGATTAGTAGATGAAATTTATTATACCAAACTATAGAATATAGTATGATTAGATCAAAATATGAAATGTTTGTCGAACTGTAAATGGCAGATTGCTTGAACTGTGTATGTGTTAAATGTTGCAAATTTGTGTATTGAACTAAGTAATTATGAAATGATAGCTACGATGTTTATCAAGTAGTATCTGAGAGGCGTATAAGATAGGATTGGATGATATTGTACTCTATGCTTATAAATAAAGGGTAAATAAAGATATTAAATTAGTAAAAAGGGTGATGACTCATTCTCAGAGATTTTGACATACGGTTGAGGAGCGGTTAGCTATAAAGGTAGCTGAAGTTCATGAAAGGTTATTTGGGCAGCCCGATTATGATGCCGATTTGCCTATTTTTGTATTGCAGATGGATGGGTTGAATGTGAAGGTGAGGGAGAATAAGGTTGATCGTCATTTTTGGAGTGCAGAATCCCGTGAAATGATCATCGAACCTGAAGCTCGAAGAACTGCTGTGAAAGAGATCACAATGGATGAGATAGTTGTTGAAGATGAGAGGATTATTGGTGGGGAACTGACCAGATGTGGTGCAGCAGGGCACCTTGGTTGCTTTAGATGTAACTATCTTTGAGAGGTCGAGCATGTGTTTAGGTCGAAATAATGTAACTGTATATAAGTGAATAACATTTTTGTTTCGATTTAGTTCCTCATTTTATGTAAAATATCTTTAGGATTTATTTAAAATTTGAATATAGGAGCAGTGGGAATGGCGATGAAGCTGTTATAAGTATGTAAGAAAATATGAAATTGAGAGTACGAGATTTATTTTGGAAGTATAGGTTAATTTTGTGTGAGGGGAATTTGTCATCATGGATGTAGAAAGGTGTGAGAGGGGGTGGGTAGGAGAGAGAGAAAATATATAAATTTAACTATAGGGTTTAAGGTAATGATGAAAAAACGTTTATACCCAAAAGGTATGAGTCGTCTGATAGGAATAGTAGAAGAGATACCTTGGCTGCGAAACACAAGGCGGCTTGCGTGAGTCCTAAAAACTGTCAGCGACTAGAAAGAAAAATTATAAATAATCTATCTCTTTCTACTTCCAAACGTTTATAGAAAGCAGAGAGGAAAAAATCTCGAGAAAAAAAAATTAATTGTTGATATTTTGGAGAGAAAACCCCATAGAATAGGCATTATTTTTGGAGGAAAGAGGAAGTTGCCATTATTGGGGTTGAGAAAAAATTATTATTACTGAGTTCTGCTGTGTTGGAGGAAGTGTTCACAGTCCCTGATTCCTTTTCAGACGTTGACGGTTAGTGTTTTTCGTGAGTGTCATATTTGTGCTTAATATGAATGTCTGTGTATGGTTGTAATGATTTCCTCATTTATGTATTTATGGATTATTCCCTCTAGTTTTGTGCATTTAAATTTTAAAATGTTTTCTTCTGTACAGTTTGAGGAAAAATTGGCTTTTAAAATCCCTTTTCCTTTTATAAAACCCATGTTGGCTTGACCAGGGTCAATTGCTGTTGACCTTTCAGTACCAAACACAATAAAATGGAAATGTCAGGGTCATTCATTAATATATGATAAAATAGCATTGTATTTCTCAAATTCACCCAAGAAATTAACATATATTACATTATAGAAGTAAAGTTTGTTCAAGTACATTGTAAGTTTACTAAAAAATAATTGGGTGTAGTAATTTTTTTATAAACAAAACTTTCATCATCTACCAGAGGATTGAATATCGAATACATATAAATAGGGACTGTGGTTAACTCTTTCAGGAATTAGGGTAGCTAATCCCTATTCCTCGCTTATGAATGATACACAGAAACGCCAATTGAGAAATTAAACAATGACGAAATCAAACACACACACAACTATTTACACAGAGGAAGGAAGTGGAAAACTCTAACGGGTAAAAAACCATTCCCCGATGAACAATCTACGATGAATTAAATTTGTTAGAATCTATCAAGCTTCCTCGAAGCTTTAATGGAATCTCTCAAACCCTACTTTTATCTTTAGGATTAAACTCACATTATCATCCATAAAAAATACACTAAGTATCTCTTATATACTTGGGAGGACTTTACAAAACTTAGGGCTCAAAAGGACGAATCACGAGGCAAGCAAATGATCACAACTTTACTTTAAAAAGCTATAATACGAGGTCTACTCTAACAGGAAAAAATTCTATTCGAATAGAACCCATTTTGTACCATCTATTTGAATAGATAGGCTATTGGCGAAAGCCCTATTTGAACAAAACACCAAAAAATTACCAAAATGATCTTTTATCTTCGTTTTTGACCCTTGCTCATCCCATGAACATAATGAACTTCCACGAACACCAATTTCGAATTCATTACTCAACAAAATCAGCTCAAAAACATCGAGGGTTCTTTGTAATGCAATGGTTGGAAACAATGATGATAGCAATGAAAAACTAGTATATGAGAAAACTTAATTATACAGATGGTGGGATAATATTTGGAAATGGCCTTATGCGATACGTCCCATACTTTCAGCTGCCATGAATGGTCTCATCTTTGGTTATGAATCAGGTAACCTCATTCTTTATCCTTTTCACATCGTTTCTGTTAAATTAGGTGTGCTTGTTTTTATTAGTAATGATCTTTTTTCTTCTTCTTATTCTGATTTTTGAGCTTTTTTGTTTGATTCTCATTGATTGAAGATTGATTATTCTTTCTTTGATCATTACAATGGATTTAGCTTCCCTAAATATATTTGAAATTAAGTTTTCCAGTGGAATTTCTACATTAATTTTGGTTAAAGATAAAATTGATGAAGCAAGGAATAATGGGGATCAAGTAGAAGCAACCAATGGGGGTGGGAAAAAGGTCGAAAACGATGGCTCTTCTACTGTGGGAAAGAAACTGCTGAATGATATCTCTATGGTGGAACAGATTATCAGAGAAGTATCGCTGATGAACGAAGAAGGGCTGGATCAACCTACTTATGCAGAGAAGTTGAAAGCTCACAACAACAACAACAACAAGAATAATAACAACAGCTTCAACATGGAAGATCTACCTACCCAAGGTAAGAGCGGTGAATTTCCTTCTATTGATATACCTAAGGCTACTATAGAGAGAGAGGAATGTAAGCCTATAGATTTAGCCTGATTGATAGGATTGACGGGACCAAGTTAACCTACAGTTAGATTAAAGCGAAGCTCTAAAACAATGGAAATTTCAGGGTACTGTACTGATTATACCATTGGGGAAGGGGTTTGTTACCATCAAGCTGGATAATGAGAGAGACAAAAGATATGCGTGGAGTGGTAGTCCATGTGTTATAGATGGTTGTTTAATTAGGCTAATGCCATGGAGCAAGAATTTTAATCCTAATAATCAGTAAACTTTGAATGCTTTGATTTGGGTAAAACTTCCAGATTTGTCCACCAAATACTAGGATCTATAGTCACTAATGTCAATTAGGAAAGCTCTGGGTAATGCAATACAAATAAATGATACAATAAGGAACTTAAGATATGGTTTCTTAGCTAGTGTTCTTATAGATATAAATTTATCATAGCCAATACCTAATCAAATCTTGGTGAAGGCAGGAGGGGATGAATTCTTGTAGGATGTGAAGATTAGTAGATTCTCAAATTTTGGTGGTCATTACAAGATTGTGGGACACCAGATGAGAGAATGCAAAGCCCTTCAAAGTACATTCAGTGTGAAAGAGAAAAACAAGAATCAAAATAATAAAAAGGAAGGATCTTACATTAGAGATCACCATTACTGGGGATGTGCTCAATGCTATGGAGGTCATCCAACCTTCTCATAAAGCTATCAAGATTAGTGAGACAACACTGTAACACAAAACACCATAATAACCATACAACTTAAAGAGTAAGGAGAAATAAAATTAATTAATACATGTAGAGGAGGAGGAATCACCCATCATTATATTTCCTGGTATGGAACTGTAATGACGCGTTTTCCGAAAGGATAATCTTCGCCAATACTTTTCGTAAAGAAGGTATAATAATAACCTAAACCAGCAAGATTTTACGTGAAAAACTCAGTAAAGGCATAGAAAAACTACGACCTCGAGGAAGGTTTTGATGTAAAATCCAATATGCTGCTAGTTATTACAAGTTATTGAGTGACTGTCGGGTAAGGAAGTAAAAGTAGTAGGGTTACGGATCCGAATAATCTATTCTCTGCCTGTATTTATAGTAGATATAGGCAGTTTACAAAAAGAAAGAAATAGTCTCATATTTTAAGGGGAGTGGGCGAACTTCGCGGATCTTTAACAGCTCTTTCTTAACCAGGCACAATGACTACATTTGCTAGGTCGAGGACTTGTAGTATCTTCTCGAATACTGAATGTCATCGACTATGCTATGCCACCTTATCCTTGCCGAATCTGGGAAATATGCTACTACAATCGTCCCATTCTTGACAGAAGTACTTGTGGTTATGTCGAGAAGAAGTTGGAATTCAAAAAGGTTGTCGAATATCTTTGAAAGTCTGCCTGTTATTATTTCTGAGGTTAAAGTGAATTGAATCTGGTCATGTCGTTCTCGAGGAGTAATTAATATGGGACATTGGACTTGGCAAGTTCAAGCGGGGTATATAAATAGACAGTGTTGTTGTAGCCTACTCGTAGCCTTCGACAGACAGGCGAAGCCCACTTCATAGCCTACTCGAATGTATCGAAGCCCACTCAATCCCTAAAACAGGCTCCCCAGAGATCCCCCAGAGATGAACCTTCGACACCAGACAAAGCTTCTGGGACAGATCAGTACATTGTACCAGACATCCTTCGACCATATCTACATATGGTCGAAGTATGACAAGACAGCCAGCCAGCTCACTAGACAAAGCTTCGAGAATGGATTAACATCCTACAACAGAAATCCTTCAACCTTACTAACACACGGTTGAAGCAAGATAAGATAGACAACTACCTCATCAGATAAGACAGCGCATTGATTGGCCCATGAATCTACAGTGACAGGTCCAACCACCGCGCCGTTCAGAGACATCACCAATAAATGTTACAGTAATAGTATCGACAAGACCGGTGCCCATAACTCACCGGGAATTCCTGACAGTGTAATCATGTAACCCTGACCCACACTTGGTGACTCAGCTCTCTGCGTTTCTTTAAATAAAGGAGAGAGGAAACCAAGCAGGGGTTAAAAAAATCATCTCTAGCCTCTTGCATTTTACCTTCGACCACCCTTACATTCTGTACTCGAATTCTGTTATTTACTCTTCAGTAATACAATCTGTCTTAAAAATCCTCATCAGTGGTCGTAGAGAGTCACATTCGTGCCTCTACACAAGTATTTATCTTTAGTTAGATCTTATTTTAGGCCAATTGCTTGTATCTTCTGACTGAAGGTAGGTTCTAGGTTGTGAGAACCAACTCCCCCTCTGAACGGAGTTAGTTCCCTACAATTGGCGCCGCCTGTGCTTCCCATCCTACCAATCTCCCTTCCTATTTCACCTCTTTTTGTTTTCCACTTCAGCCGAATACCCTCAATGGCACCCACATGCCGTTCCAATTCTACCCAGGCAGGAAATTCTATCGATGGTGTCACTGCCCAAATAACCTTATTATCTCAACAAGTCGCTCAGACAGAGGAGCGCCACCACAACCAACTGAATCAGGAGTGAGAAAGCTACCGTTTGGCGTTGGAAACTGAACAGAATTGCCACCTTGATGACGAAAATAGACAGAGCCGAGTGATAGATGACCTACGCAATACTGTTCGGGAGCTACATAGATTACAGCCCTTGGAACCCTCTCGTCCGTCCCAGGCACGCGACCCATCGCACATATCTGCCCACACCCACCTTGGCCCTCTACAAAACCTCGAGTTACCCCCAGCTAATACCAGGGCCGAAGGTATTCCCCATATTATTCCCCCAACCGGCTCTATCCACCTCGAAATTCATCCCACGGAAGACTCTTCTGACTCAACCCTTCGCTCCTCCAGAAACCCTAGATGTCGTCCTGCTCGAGAATGGCTCGAGGAACGCAACACTGATTTTATACCACATACTCGACCCAACAAGCTTCGACTTCATCAATCTCCCCCTCATCCTGCATATGTTGCACAGCAGGACTTCGGCCACAAAATACAACCAGTATTCGCGTTACTGTGAGTCCAGCTACCGACTCCTGGAACCGCCTCAATAACTTGATCTGCCCTAAACTTTTAACTATCGAAATACCCTCTAACTTTCGTGATCCCAAACTCAACAAATATCGTAACACGGACCCTAAATCCCACATCCTCAAATTTCAAAATTCCCTGAGCCTCTGCTCCATGGCTGACTACCTACTATGTCGCATTTTTTCAACGAGCCTTACCGATAATCCCCCTCGTTGGTACCACAATCTCCCAAATGGCTCAATTCGTAGCTTCGAGCAACTTTCACAACTTTTTATCGCCCAGTTTACCTTCATCAAAACAGAGAGGTCAGAGTCGACGCTCTTTTCAATTTCAGAAAATCCGGTAGTGAGACCCTCGACGCCTTCACCAAAAGATTCCTCGACGAATCCTGGAAAATAGAAAATCTTGGCTGCTAGAATGTTATTTTGGTATATTCGAATGCCCAGCCCGACCACAGCTGAGTAAAAGAGCACCTAGTCCTCCACAAACTAAAAATACTCGAAGAGATGCTCTCGAAGGTCAACGGCTATATCGTTTTCGAGCGCCTTCAAGAGTCCCACAAACAGAGCAAGCCTTCACAAACAACAAATTTCAATAAACCTCGGCAACACATCCACTCTTCTCCCACACCCCTGATCGCTTCTGTCTCACCGGAGACTGAGAGCCACAAACGCCCCATCATTGATAACAGTACCAAGCTCGCAAGAAGCGACCAAGGCCTATTTTACCTACACTCACTATCCCCTTCAGTACCCTTCTACTACACATACAGGCAGACCCCATTTGGCGCATCCCTTTCCCCATCGAAGTCAGACTAGGCAAACCTTACTGCGCTAACCATAAGTGTAACTGTCACCATACCAATAAATGCTTTGCCCTTCTGCGCTCTCTCAAACTTATCTTCAGAGCAGGACTTTTGCACCAGTATGTTACTGATCTACCAAGCTACCTCGATGGGTTCTACCTCAAATACTTATCCACCCCTACTACTGACCCAGCCGAGGTGCACATCTACAGATTCAAGCTCATTGAAGTTAACAACATAGACAGTAGACTTTCCAATAGTAATCAAAATCGCATCAAAGAATTTTACAAGCTCAGCTATCAGGAGAAATTTACTAGCCTTCTGCTATAATCAAGCTCTCACCCTCGACTCGAAGGTATTTCTTTCATCGACTATAACACCTCACATGTTTGTTTCCCCTATTCCGATCCATTAGTTATCATGATTAAGATCAAGAACCTCGTCCTCCATACAATGCTCATAGATATTGGGAGCGCAGCTGATGTCCTCTTTCTCCAAATAATCCAAACCATGAAGAAAACATACCTCATAACTACTGCCAACATCGAACTAAAAGGTTTCAATGAATCAACAGAAGTTGTTGTTGGCCGTATCAGTCTACCCGTCACTACAGCTCCCATTACCCTTCAAACCAACTTCATCGTCATTAACATGAAGTTTGAATACCTCGGTATACTTGGACGAGATTGGCTTCGCGCCATGCAAGCTATACCTTTTACCTATCATCAGACCCTTCAATTCAGCAATCACGAGGGTACTTGGAATTTAAAAAGATCTCAACGCCTTGCCCGGTCATGCGAGTACCCAGAGATCGACCAAACCCGAAAACTTGTCTGCCGCCCATAGCAATCACAACATCTTTCTATCCCTACGACTTCAACAGATACCACCCAACCCATTGAACCCACTGTTTATATCAAAATCGACGGTCCTAGTTAGGGTACATTTATTGAAACCCTCCTTAACGAGTCAGAACGCCTTAAACTTTTTGAGTTCCTTCGAACAAACAAAGACATCTTCGCCTAGACATTTCAAGAAATGCCTGGTGTCAGCCCCAACTTGGCCTGTCACCACCTCGATCTCATCCCCTATTCCACTGTAGTAAAATAAAAGAAGCGTACACAGGCACCATGACTTCGAGAAGCTGTAAACCTTGAAGTTGACAAGCTCATAGCCGTTGGTTTTGTCTGAGAAGTAAAGTGCGCGGACTGGATATCAAACATCGTGGCAGTACCTAAGAAGAATGGCAAGATCAAAATCTGTGTCGACTTCACAGACCTCAACAAGCACACTCCGAAGGACAGTTTCCCCCTCCCAACTATCTCAGTACTCCTCGACGCTACTGCTGGACACGAGCACCTATCTATGATAGAAGCAGCTTTGGGTTACAATCAGGTACCCCTCTTCCCCGAAGATCAACTTAAAACTTCATTTATAACTGAACAAGGCCTTTACTATTTCAATGTTATGCCCTTCGGCCTTAAAAATGCCGGTGCCACCTACCAACGCCTTGTCACATCCATGTTCAAACCCTTGCTTGGTAAATCTGTCAAAGTCTTCATCGACGATATGTTATGCAAAAGCCTTCAGAAAAACACCCATATCCATGACCTCTCAGAAATCTTCTTAATACTTCGCACGTATATTATAAAACTCAACCCAGATAAGCACCAATTTGGCGTGTCATCCAGAAAAATTTTAGGCCACCTTATCAGTAAACGCAAGATAGAGATTGACCCTACCCGCATTCGAGCCCTTATAAATATGCCTTCGCCCCGAACCAAGAAAGGCGTCCAAATAGTGGTGGGCAGGATAGCAGCCCTCAATCATTTCATTTATAAATCCTCAGATCAATGTGCCTGGTATTTTTCCCTCCTACGCGATCAAGGCATCCACAAAGCATAAAAGAAAAACAATCCCGAGATCGACTGGGCCCCTGAGTCCGAACAAGCCTTCCTTAAACTCTAAACTTATCTTGGCCGTCCGCCAATCATCTGCACACCAATTGAAGGAGAAACACTCTCTTTAAACGTTGTTGCCACAGAAACTTCTCTCAGTTCAGTGCCCATTCGACTTGATTCCAACATAAAAAAACCTGTATATTTCATCAGCAAAACCCCAACCCCCACAGAAACTCAGTATTCAAAACTCAAGCGTTTACTCTTCACACTTGTCTATTCAGCCCGTATGCTCAGGCCTTCAAAGTCCAGTAAATTTTTGGGTTTCCTCTAAGTATCACGTCCCCTCGGCCCGACTGATACTCGGAGGCGACCTAGAAAATTTTCAAAATTTTAACATCGTTGTGGCTTCGGCCTTCGATGTCTAATAAAACATTCAGAGTTCGATCTACATATCTTCGATACTCTTCAGGTTTCGATCATACTACAGTCAGTCGAACAAATCAAATTTTTACTTCAACCAAGGCAAATTCATACTTCGAAGATAATCAAATTTCTACTCCTAAAAACCAAACTTCTACAATCCTAAACAACAACCGTTTACAAAAATACTATCTGCAAATCCATCCAGCACAGAGCACATTCAGCATATTATCCATCAGAGAAACAGTTGTAGCATAATTTAAAGATCAATCATCAAGAGTCCAAAACAAGCATAACCAACAGAACGTGCATTCAAATTCCCACAATTCATAGTCAGAGAGATAACACAATCCATCCGCAAACAAGATATCGAATCAGAAGTTCAGAATCAGTATGTTCAAAAAATACGCATCAATATGTTCAGCATCAACTTCAGAAATTCAATAGATAACAAAAGCAAAAAAAACCCTACCAAGTTCAGAAACCAAAAAAAAGCAAACAACATCATTCAAACATAGTACAACTCCACATTACAACCAGCAGAAGAAGACATGAGAACCCAACCTCAAATACCTCATATGGGCGCGGTTGCACCTTCTTGCTCCACAGACGCCCCAGCACCACCAACCTCAACAGTCTCATTCGAACCTTCGACCGCCAGACCATCAGCAGTTCTACCAATGGGTGCTCCAAGAAGAGAAGTTTTAATACCACCCCAGTACTTCCAATTACCTCCTCAACAACGTTCACCTCCCCTCCCTTCATCTGCAACTCATCCCTCTCAACAAGTTTTGGAGACACAGGATAAGGTTACAATGTATCGGTATCATACCCCATACCATCTATATACTTCTTCAACCTCACATTCTCCATGCATTCATTATCATACTGCCGCTGGAAACCCACCTTCTGTTCCGCTTTTGCCTTCTCACACGCCTTAAGCTTGGCCGACCACTCTCGCTCCAACCTTGACCGCTGCTGCTCGGCCTCTCATCATAAGAGTCAGTAAGCACATCTATATCTTGCTTCAACTTCCTGACTTCAGACACCCATGATGCCTCTTTCCCATGAGAAAGATCCAGGTTTTCCTTCACTTGTCGCAACTTCGCCTTTACCGACTTCATCACCTTGTTGCAAGTCTCTACCCAGACTTCCGTCTGCTAAAAATACTCAATATATCAGTGAACCTCAAAACTCAAACAATTTGCAAGTAACCTCAAAATATCACTACAGAAAGCTATGTATAGTTACCTGAGACATGTGCTTCTTTATCTCCTTCAAAGCTTTGCCAGGGTCATCTTCCCAGAGCTCGACCATCGAAGCCTGCTTCACCACAGCCTGCTCCTGTCATTCAGCCTCTGTCATTTCTTCATCTTCCTCTATTATATCATCCTCCCCGAGCACCTTGTGCCTCTTATGTTGAATAACCTTCGATTGCTGCACCTTGGGGGTTTTGGGAGCTACTCGGCCCTTCTCTTTTTCGGCTTGAGAAGATACCTATTTTAGTTTCATCCTCGAAGCCTCTCCACCCCCTTCAAACACTGGCAGCGCTTGCTTGACACCCTTCCGCAACCTCGGCATAAACTAGAAGTTCCTCGACAACTCTTCCCCTCCCATTTCTTTTTGCCCCTTCGAAACACCTACCCCTCTTTTTCTCTTTGGTTACTTCGGCGTAGTGGGTACGTTACGAAGCTGGGAATCTACCTTTTTTTCTCCTTTGCCTTTTGATCTTGAGACTGCCAAACACCGAATTTACTCAGTCTTCACTAGCCTCGAGCAGTATATTAATATAATTCACTGGATTATCCCAAGACGAACTCTTCGGACCTACAGAGTAAAGCAAAAACACAGTTATCACTTATTTTAGAAACGCATCAATAACAAACACTTCGACAGTAAACTTACTTTCGTTATATACCCTATGATGCAATTTATAAGGGTCATCCTCGTCTACATTCCCGTAGTTACCCCTTACTATCAATAAATCTTTATTTCACCCCTGGCATGTCGAGCATAGATCAAAGAACCAAGGTTTCCCTGGGTGACATTGGATGTGATAGGTCCCCGGGTTTTGACTAGCCTTCCACGAGTAAAAGGTAATAATATCGAACCACTTAATAAAACTTCGACTCTCACCAACCAATTTCATATTCATCCCCTCTATCACCCTCATCATCTCATAAAAATTACCGTTCATCTGCACCGACCTACCCCCCAAAAATTCAGCACTTCTTTCACCAGTCGCGGAAGAGGAAGCTCTAGTCCCAATCGAATTTGGCCCCTATAAGCCATAATCTCTTCCGCAACACTAAGAAACACCCCCACCTTCGAGAGTTCTAATTTCACGGCAAACCAATCTAACCTAATCCTATCTTTAGCCGAAATGGCACCTTCGACCTTATCCGACTCAGTCGAATCCTCACTATCGCCCCTCTGTACCTTACCTCCTTCCTCACCCCCCGAAGGTCTTACATCACATCCCTTTCCCCAAACAGTTTCCTCTTCATCAATATCTTCGCTCACTATCGTCTTTCGACGTTTCGTGACTAGAACATCTTCAGCCGGCAGAATTATCAACAACAGGGCCTCGGCTACCACATCTAACACCTCTAAATCGCTACCCATGTCCATTGGGTATCGACCAGAAGTAATAACTTCGACATCTTTGACCTCTTTATCAACCAGTCTTCGCCTCGAAGCTCGACGGGAACGTATTTTTACCTACAGAAGAAGAGGCACGCAATTAGGGTAGAAATTTTGACAATCCCGTGTCTATCACCCTTATCCCATCTATCCCTTCTAGATACTTCTCCCAACCTCAAATCTCAGACACAATACCTCCTCCAAAAAAACACTCACCAAATCCCAGACTGGGCCGAAACCCAGTTCTAACAAGCCTCCTTACTCATGAAAATAACCCTTAAACCTTAAACACAAAATCTCCTACCCACCCTCTCAGATAGAGAATAAAACAAAATAAACATGGCAGAGATCAAGTGACTTACCAGTGGTTAGCAGCACTTCCTTCGGATCAGCAAGATCAAACCAACAAAGTAGCAACAACCCCCAAGTTCGAAATAACGTATGTTTTCTTCTCCCAACCTTTCAATTCTCACATTAAAACAGTACAGTAATCAGTCTTCTCCCACTTATATATCTTAAAAAAAAAAAACTAAACCGCCTCGATTTCCTAAACACTTTTATTACCATGACCCCACTACCTAGCAGATACCACCATCCTCTAACAATTCCTTCCCTCACCCTCCACACCATGACATAATTCACGGAACAATCACCAAGGCCTATAATGGGAAAATACTTTACCTTTAATTCCTCAACAACTTCATCCTCCGGCAACATATTCCGCCACACTTGGGGAGGCATCCTTCCAAAACCAGTACTATTACACCCACCTTAACCTCCTAGTTTATACCCAACTTCACTCTACCAGATTCATTATACCCTATTAATTGTACCTCAGGAATGATTTGACCAGATATAGTTCACTTTAACCTAATAAATAACAAAGATGACTCATCTTCTAGTTCGGCAACCTCTTCAGCTTCAAACTTTTTCTCGACACAAACACAAGTGCTTCGGTCGAGAATGGGGCAATTGTAGTAGCATATTCCTAAGATTAAATAAGAGTAAGTCAGCAAAGCGTAGTCGAAGACAACCATACATGATCAAAGGTCAGCATTCGAGTAGTTACCTCAAGTCCTCAACCTTTCAAAAGTAGCCATTGTGCCAGGTCAAGAAAAGAGTTGTTAGAGATCCGCAAAGTTTGCCACTCTGCCTAAAATAGGAGACTATTTCTTTCTATTTGTAAACTGCATGTGTCTACTATAAATATAGGCAGAGAATAGATGAGAGGATACGGACAATCTGCAAACCTTACCATTTTATTACTTTAACCCTTCTATCATTCCAAATTCTGTAACAACTAGAAATATACTGGATTTTACATCAAAATCCTCCTCGAGGTTGTAGTTTTTCTTAGCTTTTATTGAGTTTTCCACATAAAATCTTATTCATCTAGTCTTATTGCATTCTCTTTACGAATAAGTATTGGCAAAGATTCTCCATCAGGAAAACACGCCACTGCAGTTTGTTATAATGATTGGCCACGAGTAAAGAGTTGACGTAAACTGATATTTCTTCTAAGCCAAGTTTGAGTGCTAGATCGAGTCCATGGAGGATACCTTCATATTCAGTATCATTGTTTATGGCATAGAAGCTTAGTTTAATAGATTTTTTGATGCGGTGATTTGAAGGTGTAACGAGGATGATGCCAATTCCTGATACTCGTGGTCCAACTGATCCGTCTGTAAAGAGACGTCATCCGGTACTTCGCGACCATGCATCTGGTTCGGAAATTGAGTCATCTATGAAGATTTCTTCGTGTTTTTTTCTAATCAGGGTCTTCGACTGGAAAGTGTGCCAGTAAATTAGCAACTGCTTATCCCTTGACAGATATCTAAAGTTTAAAGGAGATGTCATATTCGCCAAGAAAAACATACCATTGTTGAACTCTTTGAGATTTTTCTTTTATGGAGATTACCAGTTTGAATGGATAATTAGTAATGGTTTTGATGGGATGAGCTTGGAAGTATGGATAAAGTTTTTGAGAGCTGTAGACCAAGGCAAGTGGTTGTTTTTCTGTTGTTGTGTATTTTTTTTCAGTAGGCATGAGGGTCTTGTTGATGATGTAGATTGGTTTTATACTCCTTCATCTTCTCGAATAAGGGCGCAACTAATGGAGTCTTCAGATGTAGATAAGTACACCGTGAGTATTTTTCCATCAACTGGAGTACTCATTATAGAAGGACGCCCTAAGTATCGTTTAAGATCTTGAATAGCTAACTCGCAGTCAGGAGTCCAAATGATCTCCTTGTGTTGTTTCTTTGTAAGGGTAGTGAGATTTTTATAAAGAAGGAGGTAAAAAAGTTTGCATCATTCAATTGATTTGGAGATGAATCTATGAAGAGCGGTGATCTTGTCTGTAAATTTTTGGACATCTTTCTTTGTTCGCAGATATGGTATTGCGATGAGTGCCTTGATTTGTGCAGGATCGATCTTGATTCCACTTTTACTGACCAGGTGTCCTAGAAATTTGCCAGATGTGACACCAAATTGGTATTTTTCTGGGTTAAGTTTCATCTGGCATTTGCGAAGGATATCAAAGATGGTTAGGAGGTTGCTGGAATGATCTTTGCACTTCAAGCTTTTACAGATCATATAATCGATGTAGACTTCCATGATTTTTCCTAGATGATCTTTGAACATCTTAGTGACAAGCAATTGGTAAGTAGCTTTTGTATTCTTTAACCTGAAAGGCATCACTGTGTAATAGTAGATACCCCTTTCAGTAATGAAGGTTGTTTTCTCCTGATCATCTTCGGCGAGTGGAACTTGATTATAGCCGGAGGCTGCATCCATCATGAAAAGAAGTTTGTGTCCTGCGATAGAGTCAAGAAGTTGTGGGATCAGTGGTAGAAGAAAATTATCCTTCGGTGTGAATTTATTGGGTTTTGTGAAGTTAACACAAACCCTGATCTTCCCATATTTTTTAGAACTGCCACAATGTTAAAAACCTACTTTGGATATTTGGCTTCACGAATAAATCCTACACCAAGGAGTTTGTCAATTTCTTCGTTCACGGCTTCGCAGAGGCGGGGAGCTAAGTTATGACGTTTCTATATGACGACTTTGTTATCTGGTAGGAGTTCAGTCTGTGGTACGTGATTGATGGATCAATGCCAGGCATTTCTTGGAAAGTCCAAGCAAAGATGTTGATATTTTTCTTAAGTAGCTGGATCATGTCTTCTTTTTCGTCGGTTGACAACTTGGAGCCGATGAATGTGTGACGCCCGGGTCCATCGAGTTTAATGGATTCAACCAATTTTGTGCTATGCTGCTTGAATATGGGGGGTGTTATCTGCTGTAGTTGTTATGCTTTGAGAATTTTTATTGTGTGGCTACCTTTGATTTCGTAGATTCAATGATTTATTGGAAATCTTAATGCTAGATGATATCTAGAAGGTACTGCTTTGATCAAATGTAATGAACTACGTCCCAAAATTTCCAAATACTTAGACTTTGTATAGATGACTAGGAGTTTAACAAATGTGGTTTCTGATCCTGCCTGAACTGGCAAAGTAATTTCTCCTGTGGTCGATTCTTTCAAACCGTTGAAGCCGGTGATTTTTGTTATTGAAGCTTTAATAGAATCCTTCGAAAGTAATATGGTATGGACGTTTTAACTTGCTCGAGCTAGGAAGAAGTTTTGCTGATTTATCCGAGGAGGCCATTTTGCAACAAGATGTGATCCGATCGCCTTGTTTCCTTTTTCTTCTATTTTCAATCTCGATCATATAAAGGCAGCAAGCTTGCCTCTGACCCTAATTTTGTTCGACGTCTTTGTTCTTTGTCCCATCCTCGAGGAACTTTTGGATGTCGAGGACATAATTATGAAGCCTTCTTGCTAAGAGGATGCTATGAAAGATTTGAATGAGAGAGTAACAGTTTTCAGTTTTGTGACTATGCACATTGTGATACTGACATAGAGGTTTATTGGGGATATCGGGTATAGTTTGTGGTGCTCGATAACACTCGTCCCCCTTTATCATTGGAAAGATAGTGGAGAGAGTCATTGTCATTGGGGGAAGAACTGGGACAGGTCAGTCGGGTATCCTGTTATTGTCGATGTTTCTGCCATGCTGTTTGGGTGCTTCAGTAGCGGTTGACTTTTGGAGTGGAGAAGAAGCGGTTTCTCAAGAATAGATGGCAGAAGAGCTCTTTATTATATCTTGATCGTTCTAGTTCGATGTAGTTATTAACTACATCAATTATTTCTGTCACCGTTCTGGGCTTGTGCAGAGTTAGTTCTTCTCGAACATTAGAGTTGATCTGTAGGGCTGAGGTGAAGGCTGGAATAATGATTTTTGGATATGAGTTCCCAATTTTCTTTATTTTCTGTAAGAAAAACTTATAAAAGCTGGCCAAGGTTTCTTTTGGGCCCTGTTCGAAGATGAACAAGGAATTCATATTAATATCTTACTCTTTAGAGTGAGCATAATTAGACTCAAATAGACGCTGCAACTTGCTAAATGTGGTGATGGGGCCTTCTTAGATTGTATGGAACCATCAGAGAGGTTCTTCTTTTAGACTCATGTTAAATTGCCGGCATAGCATGTGGTCGAGTTTAGAGTATAATCCTATTGCGGCTTTGAAATGTTAGAAATGGGTAAGAAGGTCGGTGAGGCCTACATATTTAATGAACTTTGGCATGTGGAAATTGTCTAGAATGGGCATGACTTCGAGATGAGGGGAGATGGGGTTTGTCTCGATTATGTCAAGTGTAGACCTTCAGCATGGGATATCAGAGTGTATGGCCTAGATATTATTGTTTAGGTTGTCCAAGGTAACGAACTGTGGAGGAAAAATTGGCAAGGTTGTAACTTGCGGATCAAAATCTCCATGTCCTTCTTGTCCCAATTAATCCCTGATTGGTCTCATTTCTGGTGGTAGGGGAGTTTGATGACGCGTGTGTCGACTTCCTTGAATTATCAATGCTAAGGATATCAAACAAAAATGCTGAAAGGCCCTGTCTGGATTTCTAGATCTGGATTGAGAAGTTTGTAATTTGTCTTCTCTTGGCTGATCATCTCTTTGAGTTGCTCTTTACTGATGATTCAAGCTTGTGGTGGTGACGCTTGACGGCCAGTGAATCGATCTTGGGTTCTCTTTAATCTCTCCATCTCATTCTGATGTGCTCAACTCTATTGGTCTAAGACTTTCCTCCTTTCGTCTCTTTCCACATGTAGAGCTTGAGAATGAATGCGTTGATCTTCCAATCTTTTGGCTTTTTCTAATTCTATCTGTTTTTGAAGTTCGTCACTGCACTGTGTAGATCAACTATTTTTGGTATCAGATTGATCTCATGATCTCTTACTGTGCTGGAATGGCTTCGGAGATTCATATTTGTCATCAGATTCTTTCTCGTCAGGGGTGGTAAAGATAAGTATAGTATTTCCCATAGACGGTGCCAATTGTAATGATATGTTTTCTGGAAGGATAATATTTCTCAATACTTTTTATAAAGAAGGTACAATAATAACCTAAACAAGCAAGATTTTACGTGGAAAACTCAGGAAAGGCTGAGAAAAATCAAGACCTCGAGGAAGGTTTTGATGTAAAATCTAATATGCTGCTAGTTATAACAAGTTTTTAAGTGACTGCCGGGCGAGGAAGTAAAAGTACAAAGGTTGCGGATCTGAATAATCTATTCTCTGCCTGTATTTATAGTAGATACAACCAGTTTACAAAAAGATTGAAACAGTATCTTATTTCGGGGGGAATGGGCGACCTTCCCGGATCTCTAACAGCTCTTTCTTGACCAGGCACAATGGCTACTTTTGGTAGGTCAAGGACTTGTGGTATCTTCTCGAATGCTGAATGTCTTTGACTATGTTATGCTGGCTCATCCTTCCCGAATCTGGGAAATATGCTACTACAGGAACATTTGGCTGTAAAATATCCAGGATTGGGAAAAATATTTTATGAATTATATGGGAAGTTTAACAAAGAGCTGCAATCTGTGGTTATGGATAATAATAATAAGAGAACAGGACCATCAATGGAGTGGTATTATATTCAAACAACGAGTGGGGGGATGTAGATAGGGCATAAAATGGGTCGGGTTTGGAGCGGATCAGGTATATCCACATCCGTATTCATATTTTTTTTAGATCTATACTCGTATCCATATCCATATCCACTCAGGTCCTTATCCGTAGATCCTTACCCGCTCCATATAAGATTATCTAAACCCACCCATATGGGTCAACCCATATTCATTTGGTTCGGATTGGGTCATGAGTTAAATCCACTTGATAAGGATGCGCAACTCCTCAAAATAATATTTGATATACTTATTATGTTCCTGTGGGGTTTATTTGGAATTTAAAACTTCTAATTACACTGAATTACTTTTGGTGCCTTATACTTAGTAGTTTATAAGAACTTCTAATTTAATATATACATAATACTCAAAATATATTTGGGTTGGATGGATATCCAGGGGTTGATTCATACCTGACCTATATCTATGTCAGGTCGGGAATTTGAGATCCATACCCGCTCCATTTTAGAAATGGATACTAAAAGTTGCTTCAAACCTTGTAAAATGGATTCGGATATGGATCAGGTTCGAGTCGCTCCTGCCCCATTTTATGTCCTAGATATAGATGGAGGCAATAATGGGGAATGGATAACGACAGCTCTCACAATGGTAGTAAGTACAGGGGATGTGACGACCTACCGAACGCCAGCCAAATTCACCCGAGTGTTTTAAGTTCTGTCCAAATGTATTTGTTCTCTATATCCTAATATAGCTCCACGTCAAGTTTCGTCGCAATCGGATTAAGTTAAGGGGGCGAAAAGGTCCAGTACGCTTCGTCTCATGTTTTAACGTTTCCTTTTGGAAATTAACTATTTACTTAGTAGCTATATTAAGGAGGAACCTTGGTCCGATCCTCCCCATGACTAAAAGAGCTTTAATGCTTGGTCATCAAGGACCCCGGCTCATGGACTATCTACAAGGGATAGTTATGAGTTCTCCTAGGCCTAGGGAAGGCTAGGGGACATTGTCTCGCAATGCGGGCCAGTTTTCAATAGAGGGCTTCATATGGCGCCGCTATCCCCCGCGGGCTATCCGAGACGCACCGCCCCTTTTAGATGGACAATATAAATAGTCCAGGCTCGTCGCCCCTTGAGATATGAGTCCCTTATGTGGAAACCGGCATATTGAGCTACCCTGATCCGCTACAGGACAGGTGCGCTTTCCGTACCTTGCGCGCGTCGCGAGAGATTTCGCTGTAGGGATTATTGAGGGAACCTTCAGCGTTGTTGCCTATACCGAATACATATTCGATGACCCCTCACGAGTATCCAGGATTATCTGGATGTCGCTCTAGCGTCCGTGGGTTGTATGCCACTGGCGCGCCGCGCCCCTGAAGATGGCTGGTACACGCCGACCGCGCGTCCGTGTAAGCCGCACAGTCCCTTATTCCGCTGCACTCCGGGAACTGTAGAGGCAGTCCCGGGGCTGGGCCGTGACAGGGGAGAAACAGATTCTAGAAAGTAAAATAATCTATTGGTAGTGGAGTACATTTGCCCACAATGCCAGGTTCTAGCAAACAACAAATTTCTAACAATCTTTTTAAAAGCAACAGTGGGTATGATCTTATTGAACAATAGGATGAAGAAAGATTAAATGCACTTGAGAATGGTGTAGATGATTCTAATAAAGCTACTTTTGAGAAAGTTACTTAGAGGAAATGCACCAAAAATGTTATAGCAATGAAGGCTCAAGGAGTTAAGGTAGCAGCTACAAGAGCTAGAGCAAATAACCCCAAAAGACAATTGTTTTTAATGAAGGTGATTTACTGGAATACAAGTGGGATTGGGAACAATAACTATATAAATTACCTGAGATATATTGCTAAGGAGATGAACCCCGATATTATTTGTCTAGCAAAACCTGAGATACACAACTGAAGCTATTCAAAGAATTGTGATTAAAGAGACGGAGAGCAAGATTATTCACAATGATTCTGAGGATAAATTGGGCAACATATGGGTGATGTAGAAAGCTAGTTTTCCTGAACCAGACATTAGCCATATATCCAGTCAGGTTATTTCTCTAATCTTAGATGGAAATGTTATCTCTGCAGTGCATGCAAAATGTCTCATAAGTCATAGGCAGAGGCTATGAACTAACTTCAAATGTTTTCTTCATTTCCCTTACCCTTGGCAGATAATTGGAGATTTCAACTAAAACTTGAGGATGGGTGAAAAGAGTGGAGGAAGGGGAACTAATATCAGAGCTACACAAGACTTCTCAGCTACAATTGACTCTTGTGGTTTGATAGAAAGTGTTTGAGAAGGACTGAAGTATAGTTGGACTAATGGGCATATGGGGAAATCTAGAATAAATAGTTTAATTGACAGCTTTTTTCAATCAGCATTTACAAGATAAATTTGGGGGGTTGGAGATTGAGGATCCTTTCTAGAGTGCAGTCTTGATCATTCTTTGCTCTATGGTAAGAGCGACCTTATCTTTAGACCAAAAAATTACCCATTCAGATTTTATAAGGGTTGGCTTGAACATGAAGGCTTCTCAGGATTGGTTCAGGATAGTTGGCAGGGTATAGTGGTGGGGGGTCCACTGTATGTTCTTAAAGCCCAGCTAAAAAGAATGAAATAAGATATAAAACAGTGGAATGTAACCACATTTGGAAATGTTAGACGACAACGCAACAAAAGGTTGACATTGAAAATGATGGCATGTATGAAGCTATCAAGTTGAAAAAGAAGTTGTTAGATGACATCTCCAACAAGGAATCTACTTTATGGAAACAACAATCTAGAATAAGATAGATCACGGATGGGGATCAAAATACAAGGTATTTTCATACCATGACCAAAATGAAGCTTGTCAAGAGTGAAATTTACCATATTGAGGATGATGCAGGGGTCAAGCTAGTTGACCAAGATCAGATCAAAACTACATTGTAAATTTTATGAAAGGAAATTTGTAGTTGAGCCAGTCCAGATCAGAGATGAGTTATTGTCTAATATTCCTGCAAGGGTCACATTTGAAGATAACCAATCTCTTGTCGGTATTCCAACATATGATGAAATAAAAGTGCTACCTTTGCAATGAACCCAGAAAGTGCACCAGGTCCAGATGGTTTCAATAGATTATTCTATCAAAGATTATGGAAGATCATAAAAGCTGATCTGGTAGAAGCTATCACCTCATTCTTTACAAATAACACTTTTCCCACTGGTTCTAGTTCTTCTTTCATTCATCTTATCCCCAAAGAGAATTCAGCTTCTAAACTTAAACATTATTGGCCTATTTGTTTAAGTAGCTTCAGCCTAAAGATCATAACCAAAATCATGGCCTCTAGACTGAATTTACTTGCAGACAAGCTTATTAGTCCAGAGCAAGGGGTTTTTGTTCCAGGTAGACATATTTAAGCTAATATTAGGTTGGCTTCTGAAATGGCTAATGGGATGTTAACTAAAAGAAGGGGTGGGAATGTGGGATTAAAAATAGATATTTCCCAACCTTTTGATACTTTGGGCTTGGAATATCTTATGAAGTTTCTTAACAAATTTAGTCCAGTTTGGTGTTCTTGGATTGAAACCATTCTCTCCAGTTCTTGGATCTCTATCTTGGTCAATGGGGGACCTTGTGGCTATTTCTCTACTTCCAGGGGGTTGAGGCAAGGTGACCCACTTGCACCACTTTTATTTTCCCTAGTAGAAGATCTTCTTAAGCCGGGTCTAAATAAACATAGGTAACAAAACATTCTTAAGCCAATGATGAATTAAAAAGGTGTATCCGGTCCCACACATCTACTATTTGCAGATGGCGGTCATATTTGCAAAAAGGGAGAGTAAGGGTATTAGGAAGCTTCTTGCATACTTGATCCAATACCAGCAAACCTTAGGCTAGCACATTAACAAAGACATTAACAAATTCTTTTTTGGATCCATGAGTGCAACAAGGAGAAAGATATCACAGATATGTTTGGATTTCAAGAAGGTCATTTCCCAGAAACATATCTAGGAGTACCTCTTATGCAGGGAAGAGTTTAGGCTTAACACTTAAGATCCTTTATTGATAAAATCAGGATGGGTTGGAAGGCTTCTATCTTATCAAGGCAGCCTTATACTGGTAAAATCCATTCTTAGTAGTATGCCCATCTATAATATGTCTATTTATAGATGGCCAACTACAATCATTAAAGAGTGTGAGTTGGGGAACTTCCTATGGAGTACTATACCCAGAAAAGAGGAAAATTGTCACAGTAACTTGGAAGAAGATATGCAAGCCTATGGAGGAAGGTGGGTTGGGGATTAAGGGAATTAGAGACACAAATACTTCTCTCCTGATGAAACTTGGTTGGGATATTTATATTGGTGGCTCACAGGGGGGGGGGGGGTGTTGGCAATTCATGAAATCAAAATTCTTTAAGAGAAATGGGGAGATGAATAAATATTTTAAAGGTCTTTCATGTAGACCGCTATTAAGGATGTGATGCTGCATATGAGAGATCAAAATTTCTGGATGGTAGGCAATGGAGATACAGTACATATTTTTAATGATCATTGGATTGGGGAAAATGTTATTCACAACCAGGTTATTGGGGAGAGTACAGTCTTATAAATGTCTGCCAAAAACTTCAGGGAACATAATGAGTCATTCTTCGTGACCTCCAAAACAGTTTTAAACTTCTTGTTGGTAAATCCTTATTCAATACATGTTGACAGTAATATTAAAGATGTGGGAGTATGGAAACAAGATATTAAGGGAAAGTTTACTACTAGTAGTACGTACAACTGGGTAAGAAGCACAAGACTTAAACAGTGGTGGTGTTCTCTTGTTTGGAAATCTTCTATTCTACGCAAAATCTCAATTTTTTTAGGGAGATTACTGAACAATGTCATCCCAACAGATTTAGAATTATACAAAAAGGGGTGTCACTGTTGTTTCCTGATGTTATTTATATGGGTCACAGGTTGAAACTTTACAACATCTTTTTTGGGACTGCGTTTAGGAAATGGATATGTTATATCTTTATTGTTCAAGACTCTGCAAGCTGTTTTAAAGAGATGTATGAGATTGGGAGAGCTTTTAGCCCCTAGGTTAAGGATATGTGGAACTCTATGATACTAGTCACAAACTATCAAATCTGGTCTCAGAGAAACAAAACTCTCTTTCATAATAATAACGTTCACGTCACTACGCTATGAGAGAAAGATCTTGTCTAATCTCCAGGATGGGCTACACAAGCTAAAGCATACATGCATAATTCTGTGGGAGACTTGCAGATAATTAAAAACTTGGTTGTTCAAAGCAGGTTTAGAAGAGCTCCTAAAATTCTATCATGTTACTGGATTCCTCCCCCTGGAGGTACAAAAGGATCTGCTGTGACGGAGCCTCTTTAAGTAACCCAGGTACTGGAGGATGTGGGGTTGTTTGAGGGATCATATGAGTATTGTAATTGTTGTTATGGTGTTAAACATCTCAACGAAAACAACCTATAATGCTGAGTGCACTGCCATAGTTGAATCACCAACCAAAGCAATGGTTTTGAGGTATAGAGACATATGAATAACTACAGATTCTACAACAACTTGTAAAGCATTCAACAAAATGTTATACCATAGAGATTATAGAGTAATGGAAATAGATCAGACAATAATATAACTATGTGAGAATCTCATCAGTAATAGTATTGAAGGAGTCAAATTTCTCATCAGATGAAGCAGCAAAGAGAGGTAGCAGGCTGGACCCTGGGACTGAAGAGTGGCACTTAGAGAGACCTACTTCCTTACTGAATTGGAGTACCTTAACACTGAGTACTTTAGATTGACTGTTTATTCTTGTGGGGCAGCAAATAATTTTAAAGGATCAAGGGGGCCAACCAAGTTGGGATATCTTGGCTCCTCAATGATACTACTACCCCCCTGATTTGGTTTTATTTTACAATTTTGTAATAATTAGTCTCCTTGTAATATTCTTTCATTATTAATAAAGAAAAATATGCTTACCTTGAGCTGGAATTATAACACAAAAAATAATTACAAGTGTTTGTATTTTACTCTACTAGCATCTTCCTCTATTATAGTATATAAGTTAAAGGGCAAGGAGCTAGGAGAGAGAATACTATCTCCTAGCTCAATCTGTATGGAGGATAACAAGATAACAGCCCTATTGCATTGCTTCCACTCTAAAGCAATGTCAAAAGCATCAAAAACAGTGGTCAATTGGATTGCTACTGTGACTGTAATATAGCACTCCCAATTTGCCTCCCCAGCATTGACCATGTATATATGAACATATCTAGATCCAATAGCAAGTATGACCTTCTTAAAACCATTCTGAACAATAATTCTAGACCTTTCCGCACACTTTAGGCTTCATCTAAGCTTGAAGACCTATGCTATCTTTTACCATAGCAACAAATGATACACTTGCCTTCTTCATTTATGATAATTCCCCCATATCTTCCTCCATTTCCATCAAGTAAACCAGAAGAGTTGATCTTCACTAAGCCAGGGTCGGGAGGAAACCATTTAGACCATCTAGGAGTTTTAAGAGTGTAAATAGGTGGCAGGTCCCATGAGTTAGATATGCTCCTCGGGGTAGTTGATTATGAACCTTACTGATAGAATGTATGATCCTGCTACAAACATCATTTGAGCAAATGAGCTTGTAAATCACATGAATGTGTGCAATCTCCTCCCCCCCACACACACACACACACACTTTCTATTTCTTATCTTCACTATATGATAGACAAGTGCTATACTAAGGATCTTGTAAGCTGTATTGTCTCTCCGCATGAAACTATTTCATCTACCTCGTCAAGCCTCTGCCTTGGATTCTACTAATTTTGCTTCTCTCAAGTAACCATTACATTCCTTATCTCCATATAGATATTCCCCCCCCCCAAGATCATACATTCAAAGCTTACAGCCACACTGAAATTGCCCTTGTTATCTGGAGACCATATAACTCTATCCTCATTCATGGAATTGCTATCAATTATAGATAGGCCATTACTTATCACAGCCCCAAGCATGAATCTGATAGGTTGGGGAATGTTCCAAGCACCATTGGATATGAACTTAGGCACTCTGACATTGTAGCTTAGGTAAGAAATGTACATCAAAACTGCCAAACAGCACACCATTGTTGTGCCAAGGATCTTGCCAAAATAAGGTTGAATTACCACTCCCAACAAATTTTTAGTGAACCGTTTGCCTTGATTTGAGAACAATTCTCCAATCGCATGGTAGTTAGAAGGTATTTCGATGGTCCTGAAACATTTACCTCTTTGCAGATGAGCATGAATCCATGTAGCCCAGATTCCACCCCAGTACCTTAAAATAGAAGTTAGAATATTGCATTACGAATCTCTACAATTAATTTCACGTTCACCTCTTCTAGGATTGCCATTAGCAGTACCAGCACAACTAATTTGATTTTGATTTTGGCTACCACCAGGAGGAAACCATTATGAAGTTATGATGTTAAGCAGCCATTTACTTGTTAGAACCCTTTCAAAAGGGCATAATTTTTAAATACAATATTTTGGTACATGGAATCAGTTTTTTACCTCAGTTGGACGATTTTGCTAGCTTTCATAGGGTTTCACTACAGCCATAATGTTTTGCTACATGTAATGGTGGCTACTATAGTTTTCTCGTAGCAAGTTTCTGTAGACATTTTTTTGGTTATTACCTACAAAAAACTCATTTGTGACCCTGGATGACAATAAGCTGTTGTGTATGTTATTAATAGTTTACATGATTTTGTCATACATAGTTACATAGTCTACTTATTCCCTTCTCATGTCAATCACAGAATAAGAAAGTGGAATTTGCAGAGCTCTTAAGAAATATGCATTCTGACTTTGAATTTTAGAAAGAGACAGTCTTTGTGATTCGGTTGATGCTGGAATAGATAAAGAAGGCCTAATTGATAATAGACGGCCAGCCAATCGAGACTGTTCACTATTCTTGTTCGCGATGCTGTAAACTGGAGATGTTTATCATTGCTGCCGGTTGCCATGTGGCTCAACAATTTGTTGGTATCAACATGGTCATGTATTATAGGCCAAAATACTTGAGTTGGCTGAATATACTTCTGGCAAAGCTCAAATAACAGTTCCCCTCTTTACATCTATTCCTAGAGCTATTAGTTCTATATTTGGTATCTTGTTCGTTAATCATTTTGGGAGGAGGCGGCTGTTGCTGACAAGCAGGTATTGGATTACTATTTACTGCGTTTTACAAAGATCCAATAAACTCACCATGCATTAGTAGTTTAAAGAGTAGCCTGAATATCAAAATTCAACATATTTGAAGGAGTAACTCTTATGCTCAAGGCAAGAACTCTGTAAGAAGTAGTTACTTCCTTACTATTTTCTTTCTCAAAGCAAAGCTTTTTAGTATCTATTTACAAGGAAACCTTAACATCCCGTGCTTTATTTTCGTGCATTGTCATTGACAACATGGGTTATTATGGATATCTAATGGCACTGCCCTCAAAAGGCTTGCTTTCACACATCTATATAGAGGCACCCTTGGGGGTTATAATATGTAATAAGAACCCATTTGGTCATAACATTTTCATTCAATAGAAACCATCGTTCTTCTCCTCCCCTCATTTCTTTCTCTCTCTCCACTGAGTTATCGGTACTTGAATTACATCGAGGGACGTGCTAGGAGAAGATTGATCTATATATTATAAGAAATCTTCAGGGAATCTTTTTCCCCTATCCTATTGTGCAAGTAAAAATCTCCACTATTCTATGATTTTTAGACCAAATCACATGCAAACATGGTCTTCACACAGAGACCCACGTTTTTCAAGGGAAACTATTTTTTTACTCCTTGTGATTTTGGAAAAAGAATTGCTAAGTTTCTCGTGGACATAACCAAAACTGGACTTCGACAACCAATATTTTGGCGTTTAGTCACACCAAAAGTTCTGGTCTAGAGTAAACCACCAAAGTGGATCGAGGAGGCACACTGGACACTCTACTGATGCAAACATTGACGGTATCAATGTCGTCTCCTCGCCATCAAAATATATTGACCGAATCGAACTCTACCACCACGGAAAATTTGCACTGACCCCACAAGAAAAGCCCCGAAGCTTGGATTCGAACCGACGCCAAAACCGCGTCAATCAACGTTGGTTTCGACCGATTTTCTTCGTACTACTTCGCATCGCAATGGATTACACCCCATATCCTTAACTGCCACCAATTTAAAAAATAAATAAATTGCATGGGATCACACCCCATATCCTTAACTGCTATCGATAAATAAAAAATAAATAAAAATTAGACAACGACACATGTCACTGTCTATTATGACATGTGTCAGTTTCTTATAAAAAATGTCTTTTTAATTTATTTAAATTTATGGGAAAAAATTAAGTTTTTTTTACTGCCCAACGGGTAGGACACGTGGCTTTGACAGTGTGACCCAAAATTTATATTTTTTGATTTTATTTTTTCAAATTTTTGGCATGAAAATGACCTCACAAGGGCACATATGTGCCCCATGACATCAGCATGATGCTAAATGTATCTAAGGACACTTGTGAGGATAAAATGGTCATGTGCAATGATGTGCGTATGGGTGAGTGGACACATGTACAATTGCCTTAGGCCAATGTACACTAAATAAATGCCACATGTGACCAAAATACGGCATACGATCAATTATTTTCGACATGACCAAAATTAAAGTCAACCCTGGTCAACCTGACCTAGAAGTGACTTTGACTTCGACATTAGACCAACCCAGACTGGTTCAAGTGGATTTGGAACGAGCCTTTAGTCCCACTACTTATCCACATACGATCAATTTCAGCGAAAACTTATAGAAAATTCACATAAAATGATGTAAAATCATGAAAATCATAGAAAAATCGTGAAACCATATAATATATCATAGACTTGGCCCCAATTTTCAAAAAATTAATGATGATTAGTCAATGCATATTTTCAAAATTACCTTATTTATTTTCCAAAATTAAATACGTTATTATATTTTATATAGTATATAGTATTAATTATATACTATACGAGCATGTTAGTACTATCTATAAGATATTCCTCTCTGTACATTAGTAGTTTATCCATGTTTAGGAATTAACAAAGAGCCTAATAAGGGAATCAAAGGAAAACAAATAAACAATGTGTCACATATATCATTATGAGTCACCAGGTCTGTAGAAAATCTTAGATGCTTGAAAGCATTGATGACATACAAATTCATGATAGAATTTTATGACCTTTGTGATATCTGGAAATGTACGAGACATACATTTACCAATATAAGTATTATTTCTCTAAACTTGTATCAGTAAAGAAATGGGATACTATACTCATCACAGTTGTTTACTATGGAAACAGATGGTCTAAAAGATCTATGTATCACGAGAAGGCTTTAACTTCGTAGAAGTTGATTCACCAAAGATCGTTGCTACGCTTAGGACATTGGACTCCGAACAGTTACTGTTAGAAATAATTTAAGTCTTATGAACCTGTAAGTATAGCTTTCCCTTCTAGAAGTTGTAACAGCAAGATGTTATAGAAGTAAGGTATTTCAGCAGCAGTAAAGCAAGTACTTCGGCAATGAACAGCAGCAACTCAGATGTTAAACAACGGTAGGGACAACAGCAACTTAGATGTTAAACAACGGCAGGGACAGCAGCAACTCAGATGTTAAACAGGCAATAGGAACTTGATGTAATAGCAGTGACAAACAACAATCTCGAACAGGCAGATTCCGGCAAACAACAAACAGTTATTCAGAACTGGTTGTAACAGCAGCAACAAACAGGCAGATTCCAGCTCCGGTAAATAGCAAGTATGATAGGCAGTCTAAGCAGTCACTACAGTAGTGCAGACGGCAGTTTCAGTAGCACAAGAACTTCGGTAACACCGCAGTTTAAACTTTGTAGTTTCAGGCAGTAGCAAGAAGAACTAACACCGGTCGCACTCTCTTTAAAGAGTATTTCGACCTACTTCGGGTAAGGTAACGAAGGTCTGATCTCTTTCCAGGATACAACGAGCGTAACGTATACAGTAGACTTCAGTTATCCCGAAAGTCTACGTAAGAATGAAGTATGCACCACAGGTAACCGTACAAGAGAGAGAGAGAAGAGTTGTGTTCTGTGTGTTATTTTTGAAGGTGGTGAGGAGTTTTTTTTATAGAGAGAGTTTCCCAACGGCTCTCTCTTTATTCAAACGTGTGGGACGTGTCCCTGAGGATTAGGTCTCCTTAAGAGGTGGAGAGAACAAAGTGAAGACCAAGACTAAAGAAATAAACCAAGCCCAAACCCAATGAACTTTTTGTTAAAAAGATTATGGATACCCAAGCCCAAAGGACCCAAGGACCCAAGGCCCCCAATGCCTCCAGAGCAAGAAGAGCCAATTGCCCAATCCCAATCCCAATCCCAATTCCAAGTCCGAGCCCGAGCCGGCCCGGCCTACCGGGCCGCCTGAGAGAGGTCCAAGTGTGTATAGAGTATAAAATCCCCTCACACACTCACACAACTATACACTCTCTCTATGTCACATGTTACACACATGTCACATGGGTACTACCTTATATGTTTAGTTCCTCTGTTGTTTATAAACAATGTGGGACTAAACTTTAGGCTATAGTATAGGAGTCACATAAAATAGATGACCAAGAGGTCATGGGTTCAAGGCTCAAAAGAGGTATAAGTTTTGAAAAATTCCAACAATCCCCCACTTTTAAAAACTTCCAAAAAGGATAGATGAATGAAAAGAGAAACGAGAGTACGGTTTCGATTATAGAGTTGTACTTAAGTGAAGGTGTCCTTAGACTTGAACCTTTACGTAGTAGACAATCTTCAACGTATAAGAATAATAAGTGAACAGAGTCTTGAACTCATTATTCGCTTTTATACAGTGAGGAAAACTACATACAACCCTACCATGTGCAATATCTAAATGCCAGCACTTTTCGGCCATGTGCTTAATCCCAGTATAGGTGAAGGCTTTAGAGAAGTTAGCCTAATTTCTCATAGGAAGCGGCCGCACTTCCACAATCACCTTGGTGAATCTATGAAGAGTGTTCTTGTAGCTAGACACCCCACTCAAAGAAATGAGATATAGAACTCAGCCTAACATTCGCTTCAAGATATCATGCATATTTACATTTATGTACTGCGAGTTGAACTCTGGAGTGACAAGCTCCTTATTTGCATGATTCTATATCACAGTGATTTGTTTTCCCCATTGAACCTATTTCTTGGGATTTCCAGTCATTTAGGTTGGGTTCCCACCACTTGTGATTCAATAACAGGCTTTAGCCCCATCCCTAAGGATGTGCTCCACACTTTGTCACGAGACAATCCTTTCGTCAAAGGATCTGCCAAGTTGTTTTCCGATCTTACAAAATCCACTGTAACAGTACTAGATGTGAGGTAACCTCTCATCGTACTGTGTTTGCGACGTATCGCTAACTTCTTACCATTATAATAATTGTTTTGTACTCTGGCTATCGCAGCAGTACTATCTGAGTGGATCAGTATCGGTGGTATAGGCCTACTCCATAAAGGAATATAAGACAAGAGGTCTTTCAACCAACTTGCCTCCTCACTAGCTGCAGCTAGTGCTACTAACTCAGACTCCATAGTCGACTGAGCTAGAATCGTTTGTTTCTTGGATCTCCAAGAAATCGCCCCTCCAGCTATACTAAACACGTATCCGCTGGTGGCTTTGGAATCATCCGAAAATGAGTTCCAATCTGCATCGCTAAATCCATCAAGGACCGCGGGAAACTTCTGATAGTGTAAACCCAAGTTCATGGTTTTTTTCAGGTACCGCATAACTCTATCAATGGCACCCCAGTGCGCCAAACTTGGTTTACTCGTAAATCTACATAGAACCCCTACAGCATAAGCTATATCGGGTCTAGTACAGTCCGTAGCGTAGCGAAGGCTTCCAATAATACTTGCGTATTCTTTCTGTCTAACTGCCTCTCCCAAGTTCTTTAAAAGTTTAACTTGTGGATCACAAGGAGTACACGCAGGTCTACGGTCAAAATATTTGTACTTCTTTAAGATCTTCTCAATATAATGAGATTGATCAAGAGTAATACCAGTGTCTGTGCGTGTGATCTTCATGCCTAAAATTACACTAGCCTTGCCTAGGTCCTTCATATCAAAATTATTGTTAAGCATGTTTTTGGTCTCTAAAATAATGTCAAGTGTAGAACCAAAAATAAGTAGATCGTCAACGTAAAGACATATCATAATACAACTTTCACCAGATACTTTATAATATAGACATTTATCAACAACGTTAATCTTAAAACCATTTAAAAGAAGTAATTGGTCGATTTTATCATGCCACTGTTTTGGAGCTTGCTTTAGACCGTATAAGGTCTTGTTCAGCTTGCAGACTTTGTGTTCCTCACCAGGTACCACAAAGCCTTCAGGCTGATCCATATATAATTCCTCTTCAAGCTCTCCATTTAAAAATGCGGTTTTTACATCCATTTGGTGAATTAACAAATTGTGCACGGCAGCAACGGCTAATAATACTCTAATGGTAGTCACACGAGTAACTGGGGAATATGTGTCGAAGAAATCAATGTTTTCTTTTTGCACATATCCCTTTGCTACAAGTCTTGCCTTATATTTATCTATAGTACCATCTGGTTTAAGTTTTCTCTTTAATATCCATTTACACCCAATAGAGCGACTACCAGGAGGTAAGTTAACTAAATCCCAAGTTTCATTTGTAGTAAGAGAATCCATTTCATCATCAATGGCCTCTTGCCACAAATCAGCATCACCTGAGGTTAACGCTTCTCTAATAGTATTGGGGTCCGATTCTAAGGTATTTACAACAAAATCGTTACCAAAATCTTTTGCAATCTTTAAACGTTTACCTCTACGAAGTTCTGGGTCTGTATCATGAAAGTCAACAGCTCTAGGAACATTTACTTGAGGTACATTAGGGGTCGAAGACGTAGAAGGTTGAGAACCCCCACTACTACTCCCACTGTCCCTCAGTAAGTAGGGAAACTTGTCCTCATAGAAATCAACATCTAGTGATTCAATTATTATATTATCCTTAATATCAAGAAACCTATAGGCTTTACTGTTTATAGCATAACCAATGAAAATGCATTCTAAAGCTCTACTGGCTAGTTTGGTCCGTTTAGGATCAGGTTTACGAACATAGGCTAAACAACCCCAAACCTTAAAATAGCTAACATTAGGTTTTCTTTTTCTCCAAATTTCATAAGGTGATAATTCAGATGTGATATGAGGAATACGGTTTAAAACATGGGATACAGATAATAATGCTTCACCCCATAAAGATTTGGGTGATCCAGAACTAAGTAACATAGCAACTATTAGCTCAGTATACGTTCTATTTTTACGTTCAGCTTTACCGTTAGATTCTGGAGAATAAGGAGCAGTTGTTTCATGTATAATCCCTAAGGATTCATACAAGTTTTGAAATTCATGTGAATCATATTCTGTGCCTCTATCACTACGAAATCTTTTAATGTGTCTATCAAACTGATTTTTCACTTCGGTTACATATGTCCTAAACATATCTATAGCATCACTTTTGTGACGCATCAGATAAACTTGAGTATAGTTTGAATGATCATCTATAAAAGTTATAAAATATCTTTTACCATTTCGAGTTAATGTACCGTCCATTTCGCATATGTCCGAGTGTACTAAATCCAAAAGTTGTGATTCCCTTACAACACTTTTATGTGAGGTTTTAGTAATCTTAGCTTGACTACAAGATTGACATTTATTAAAATCATTTAAATCTACTTTAGGGATCATACCAAGTTTACTCATATTGTGTACTAATTTCTTATTAACATGACACAGTCTAGAGTGCCAAATATTAAAAGAAGACAATAAGTAAGCAGAAGCAGATTTATTCATTTCAATACTCATTTTGAACATTCCATTACAAGCAAAACCCTTTCCCACAAAAATCCCACCCTTAGTCAAAATGTACTGATCTGAGCCAATAGTTTGCTGAAATCCTGCCTTGTTGAGAAGATAGCCAGAAACAAGATTCTTCCTCATTTCAGGAGTGTGCATCACATCCTTCAGAGTCACTGTCCTTCCAGAGGTAAATACCAGTTCAACATCTCCAGTGCCTAGCACTTTGGTGCAATGGGAATCCCCAAGTAGCACCTTCTGGTCTTCAGTTTCCTTATAGGTCTTGAACCAATTGCGTTCATAGCATACATGCCTAGAAGCGCCCGAATCAGCCCACCACCCGTCGGTTCCACCGACCATGTTGATCTCCGTGATCATAGCCACTAAGGGCTCTTCGGTAACGTTGGCCTGAGCAACAGGTTTTCGGTTCCGGCAGTTTCTAGATATGTGTCCAGGCTTGTTACAGTTGAAGCACACAATAGAAACTGTTCCGTTATATGGTGGGGCTTTTTGGTTCGTTCCCTTATTAGGATTCTGGTGTCCATTTTTCTGACGGTTATTCGGATTACCACCGTTAAGACGGTTGTTCCGATTACCGCCATTCTTAGCCTTGAAAGGTTTCCCTTTAGGTTTCAGATGGACCTTCCCTTTGGCTTGAACCAAAAGGATTTCCTCTTTCAGGTCTTGTTTTCTAGATTCTTCTTCAACCCTAAGACGAGTAATCAAGTTCTCCATGGTAAGTTCCTTTGACTTGTGTCGCAGGATATTTTTATAGTCTTTCCAATTAGGCGGTAATTTGTCAATCATCACGGCAACTTGAAATTGTTCATCAAGAGGTATCCCTTCGGACACGATCTCATGTGCAATTCGTTGCAACTCATGTGATTGGGAAATTACTGGCTTATCGTCGACCATAGTGAACTTGAGATATCGGCTTACGGCAAACTTTTTAGAGCCTGCCTCTTCCGTATCATACTTCCTCTGTAATGCTTCCCAAACGGCTTTCGCAGTTTCGGACTGTAGATAGTAATCGTACAGTTCGTCTGCTAGACCGTTCAAGATGAAATTACGGCATTTGAAGTCAGCCTCAGTCCAGTTCGAAATTGATTCTAAGGTTTTGTCATATTCGTTTGTAATCAGGTCAGGGTCTATTGCAGGTACGGGAACAGGAGGTTCAACAGGGCATTCTTGTTCCAGAACATACGCCACTTCCTTAAGTGTGAGATAGAAGAACATTTTGTTCTTCCACCTCTTGAAGTTGAGACCGTCAAACTTAGAGGGTTTGTTGGAATCAAACTTCAGCACTTCTGAGGAAAGAGCCATATTATAGGAAATAAATACTCTTTAAAATTGTTTGAAATAATTTAAGTCTTATGAACCTGTAAGTATAGCTTTCCCTTCTAGAAGTTGTAACAGCAAGATGTTATAGAAGTAAGGTATTTCAGCAGCAGTAAAACAAGTACTTCGGCAATGAACAGCAGCAACTCAGATGTTAAACAACGGTAGGGACAGCAGCAACTCAGATGTTAAACAATGGCAGGGACAACAACAACTCAGATGTTAAACAGGCAATAGGAACTTGATGTAATAGCAGCGACAAACAACAACCCCGAACAGGCAGATTCCGGCAAACAACAAACAGTTATTCAGAACTGGTTGTAACAGCAGCAACAAACAGGCAGATTCCAGCTCCGGTAAATAGCAAGTATGACAGGCAGTCTAAGCAGTCACTACAGTAGTGCAGACGGCAGTTTCAGTAGCACAAGAACTCCGGTAACACCGCAATTTAAACTTTGTAGTTTCAGGCAGTAGCAAGAAGAACTAACACCGGTCGCACTCTCTTTAAAGAGTATTTCGACCTACCTCGGGTAAGGTAACGAAAATCTGATCTCTTTCCAGGATACAACGAGCGTAACGTATACAGTAGACTTCAGTTATCCCGGAAGTCTACGTAAGAATGAAGTATGCACCACAGGTAACCGTACAAGAGAGAGAGAGAAGAGTTGTGTTCTGTGTGTTATTTTTGAAGGTGGTGAGGAGTTTTTTTTTATAGAGAGAGTTTGCCCAATGGCTCTCTCTTTATTCAAACGTGTGGGACGTGTCCCTGAGGATTAGGTCTCCTCAAGAGGTGGAGAGAACAAAGTGAAGACCAAGACTAAAGAAATAAACCAAGCCCAAACCAATGAACTTTTTGTTAAAAAGATTATGGATACCCAAGCCCAAAGGACCCAAGGACCCAAGGCCCCCAATGCCTCCAGAGCCAGAAGAGCCAATTGCCTAATCCCAATTCCAAGTCCGAGCCGTCTGGCTGCTTGAGAGAGGTCCAAGTGTGTATAGAGTATAAAATCCTCTCACACACTCACACAACTATACACTCTCTCTATGTCACATGTTACACACATGTCACATGGGTACTACCTTATATGTTTAGTTCCTCTGTTGTTTATAAACAATGTGGGACTAAACTTTAGGCTATAGTATAGGAGTCACATAGAATAGATGACCAAGAGGTCATGGGTTCAAGGCTCAAAAGAGGTATAAGTTTTGAAAAATTCCAGCAGTTGCTGATCCTCAGACGAGTCAAGAAGAGATGCATGTAGGATACATTGATACCAAATGGCATCAATCAGGACTGTATCTCATTCCTATGATATGTTATGGGTGCATAAGCCATTTTGAGTCCATCACCGTTTATCAGACTCCTAAAGTAGAAGATCTAAAGGAAAAATTCTTCTATAACCTTCGATAGAGTGATCCATATCCAGAACTATTGACACGATGACACAGGCGATACGGGGTGCAATATTGTAGAGACCCTGATCATGTGCAAGGTCACATAGTTGCAAAGTAGCCTCCCAAGAACCCAATCATTTCACATCCAATTTTTTCTTGTACTGATTATGGCAAATGGTACCAATAGACCCTGATCCGGAAGATCAACATGTACTTCTTTGACCGTACTCATATTCATGATGATTTTGAGATAGAAGGTTTATTTCTATGCGAACAATCAGAGGTCCTAGGTTTCTACAGATGGGCCTAGATCATTACTTTCATTTCCAAGTTTTTAAGTACATATGATGTACATTATTAAATTCCCCTTTTCCCTAACTATGTGATAGTCTAGATCTGTACTTAGTAAGTTTGTACAATTTGTACAAAGCTTCTTTATTTTACATATGCTTTATTGGCTAATTGAATAGTAAAAGTAATTTCTATGTACTTACTATAGATCTATGATCACAGTAACAGATAACAAAAACTTAAGTTTTCCTAGTCTGAAAAAGTCAGGAGAAAACTACCTAATATAGGATAATATAATGGAGACCTTGCTAAAGTAGGACTCTATTAGCCATACCATCCATTCTGCTGCTCATTTAGAATATGATCATTTTTAAGGGGAACGGGAGTACCAGTGAAAGAATGAAAGCGTTGATCATTCTTATGCATTATTTCTGCAAAGGACTCCGAAACAAATATTGTTTTGTCGACAATCCTAGAACATTTTGTGAAATTCTCTTATTGCGTTTTAAACGGATGTGTCAGAAGAGAAAAAGTCATGGCCGGTCCCCCGATCAAAAAATTTCCCCATTCAAGCGAAGTCCATTGGACAAGTCTAAGAAGTACGTACAAATATTCTTTCCCTACTATCTTTGACCAAGTCCACTCCATTGCCACTCCACCTGATGCACCTCTACACCAGAGTGAGATTGTAGCAAATTTTGTGAGGTATGTTGACATATTTGTATATATGCTCACCTTAGGACAACCTCCTAACATACCAACACCCGCCAAACAAAATTTGGCCAACATGACAAGAATGTCACCTAGTATAAAACTAGGAAAAAGGAAAATTCTTCACAAATTTCTCCCCAACGGTGTTCGTACTAAGCACATGATTATAAAGGCAATGCAACAGCCCTGTGCACTTCAATCGAGAGTTCACAAAATAGCTCACAATAAGAAGGATGGATAAGTCATATGTCACATCTGCGGACGAGTTGGTCACAAAGCTATCAACTGTTGGGCATCAGTGAGAACACTGTCAAAGTTCTTCCAACAGAAGTGAAGAAAACTGACAAACTTCTCACCAATACAAATGATGATGAAGAGAACCCAATACCATCTGCCCACGAATAAACAGCCTGTTACCATAATTACATTAAATTAGTATTCAATAGTTACTAATGTATTTTAATATGTACAACATTTTATTATGAATAAAAAAACTTATTATGATATCATGTTTTCATTACAAGTCCAAATTCATAAACATTTGATGGAAATTGTAAGACAATGTCTCTTATCTTACAATTGCCTACCATCAATACTCACTAATGTAACTGGTGACTAGGTATCAACCCAATGCCACCTATTTATGCACATTTGGATGTGCAATACATGCTCCTATTGTACCACTATAAAGGATAAAAATGGGGCTCTAACAACGCCAAGGAGTGTACGTAGGTTATGATTCACCATCAATCATTTGATTTTTAGAACCTAGTACGGGGGATATGCTTACTGCACTTTTTGTAGATTGTCACTTTGATGAGACAGTTTCCCGTCGTTAGGAGATACTAAGACAAAAGTACAGCGTGATGTTCTAGATATTAAAATCTCATGGAATATACCACAACTCTCTCATCTAGATCCATTAAACTCCCAAAGTAATAAAGTGGTTTTTAAGCTACTATACTTATACATGATAGCACTTGAACTACTCGATGTGTTTAATGCATCCAAAGTAACAAAGTCACACGTACCTGCTAGGAATATACCAGCGCGTGTTAAGATACCACTAGCGGTATCTGCACCCAATATAACAAATGAATCAAAGGTTAAACGCGGACATGCTAGACCTAGAAAGACTTAGATGAACACTGATCAGACAGTGCCTCCACCTAAGAAGCGGCAGAAGGCTTTTACTAGATGTTTATCAAAATATGTTAGAGGATCGCAGACTGATGGTTTGGTCAAAGTCACAGAAGAACTAAAACCACCGACTAGTGGTGTAGTCAGCGTTAAGAGGCAATGCAGACTGCCAACAATTAATATTCAGGCATCTATAGCTACCAAATCAATTGTACCTACAGAGGATATACATAAAGAATTAGCCCAAATCGAGGCAAATGAGCAAGTAAACCTAGAGGTTTCTACATTTCATGTCTCGCCAGACGAAGAACATCTTGATCACACAATAGCAGTTGTCAAAAAAAAATTAACATATGCAGTCGCTCTCTCCATTTTGGATAAGGATCCTGATCCAAAAACCGTTACTAAATGCCAGCGACAACAAGATTGGTCGCCTTGGGAATCAACGATCAAAGCAGAGTTGGACGTTCTCGCAAACTGAGAGGTATTTGGGCAAATAGTCCAGTTGGATGATTCTACAAAGGCAGTTGGATATAAATGGGTACTCATATAGAAATGTAATGAATCGGGGACAAAATGAGGTACAAAGCTCATTTAGTTGCACAATGATTCTCTCAAAGACCGGGAATCAATTGCGATGAGACCTATAGCCCCGTGATGGACAAAGTCATGCACGTTTCGTTACTTACTCAGTTTATCAGTCAAAGAAGGACTAGACATGCGTCTAATGGATATGGTTACAGCATACCTGTACGGTAAGCTGGATACATGCATTCACATGAAAATACCTGAGGGATATCCTTTACAAAAGCATGTTAAACTAGGGGATAAGAAAAGGTATACACTGAAAGCACAAAAATCATTATACGGACTCAAGCAATTTAGAGTCATGTGGCACAATCAGTTAACAAAGCATTTTAGAAATTGTAGATTGACCAATAATCTGATTGCCCCATGTGTGCTTATCAAAAAGATAAACACGGGAGTTACTATAATCGCAGTATATGTAGACGACCTTACTCTCATCGGAACTAAGGGGAAGATGAAGGACGTTACCGCCTCCTTAAAGAAGGAGTTCGAAATGAAAGATTTAGGTACAAGCATGTTCTATTTAGGAATACAGATATAGCAACTACCTAGCAACATGTTGATTTATCAACCAATGTACACCAAGAATTTTTTACAGTGATTATGTATGGATAAAAGTCTTCTAATACCAACACCAATGATTTTGAGATCTCCAGACATCAAGTCTGACCCATTTCATCCTCTAGATGAGGGTAAAGAACTCTTGGTACCAAAAATCCCTTACCTAGGAGCTATAGGAGCTTTACTATACCTGGCTTGGTGTACAATGACAGACATTTCCTTTGCAGCATATCTATTAGCGCGACATAGTTCTGCCACTACACAAAGGCATTGGAATGGTATAAAGCATTTATTTTGTTACCTAGAAGGAACAATCGACTTAGGACCCTTCTAGTTAAAGAAGGCAAGTAACTAGTTGATCGGGTATGCAGACGCTGGCTATCTCTCAGACCCACACAAAGCCAAATCATAGATAGGAAATGTATTCATGATAAATGACGTGGCAATATCGTGGAGATCGGTGAAGCAGACGATAGTCGCAACATCTTCTAATCAATTCGAGAACCTAGCACTGCACGAAGCTAGAAGAGAAGTTGTCTAGCGCAAAGTACTTATTAACCACATCGACATGTGCTGCGGATTACAATCAATTAGAAGCTTACCTACAATAATCTTTGAAGACAACTTTATCAGCATCCAACAACTCAGAGGTGGATTCATCAAAGTAGATCGCACGAAGCACATCTCGCCAAAAAATTTCCACACACATGAACTACAAGAGATTAGAGTAGTTGACATTCAATAAGTTCACTTAATGAAAAATCTAGATGACCTGTTCCCAAAGGCATTAGCAAGAGGACCTTTCAAAATGATGATCTATGTCAGCATTGGGATGAGAAGAATTAGCAGATTATAAGTGTCAGGGGGAGACTCTCCATCAGAGGGAGGTTTTTCAATGAACTTGATGACTAAAGTACTTTGTCCTCTTTTACCCTTCGCAATGGTTTTTGTCCTAGTAAAGGATTTTCCATGCAAGGTTTTTAACAAGGTAACACAAAGTGTATCTCCTGCTATCTTGAAAGAATGGTTGCATTCTTTCCTATCCAAGGTTTTCCCTTTGGGTTTCATGGTTAGGTTTTGAATAGAGCAAGCTACTTCAAGAATATATGGACACCCAAAAGCGGGGGTGTTATAACCCAGGTCCAAGCCCAAGTTTGAATAGTTTGGAAGCCCACATATGGAAGCCTAAGAGACTAGTTAGTTATTAGTTAGGGTAGTTAATAGGTTATAGAGAGACACCCCTTGGAGGTTATAAACATGTAATAAGGACCCTATTGTATGAAATAAAAGAAAGCTTAACACTAATGTCAAATATGGCTTTAAGAAGAAAATGGAATACTATGAGAGTACCTTTCACCACCTACCCTCACCATAATCTTCAGGGGTATATGGAAAGCGTTAGATGGATGATTGACTTTCAGATACAAGGGCAGTTGTTCTAACTTAGGGGGCACATACTTCAGGACCTTATTTTACTTGTGGAGAACATGAACAATGGTTAGGCTTTATTTCTTTGTGATGAGTAAAGTTTTTAGCAACGACCTCATGAACATGGACAAGGTTCACATCGTTAGAGTGAACATTATCAGGGTCAAGGACAACATTATCAAGGTTATAGGTAATATCACCAGGGTAGGGCACAACGTCATCAGGGCTATGCTTAGGGGATAGTGTTGGCAGTGAGCCGACGAGATCAAAGTAAAGACAAGGTGGTGGTGGATTAAAGTGTTATCTTTAAATTTCATTCTCCTCTTAGAGTTTTATTTGGCACTGGTATTGTTACCATGGTTCAAAAACTTGGACCAACTCGGGCGAGCTGTATCGGAATCAGCCTGGCCCGATCTGAGTTTGGCTGAAAACTTAGAAAAGCAATAACTCGGGACAACTCGTTCCAGCTCGGGCGAGTTTTCATGAGTTTCAAAAATCAGATCGGTGGATAGTTGATTTTTTTAATATTGATTTTAATTATTTTAATGCTATTTGATATGACAAAAGGTGATGAAGATGGCAATTGCCATAGTACTCCATTTTTAGTTTTTTGCCTCATTTATACAATAGTGCATATAGACTTCAATAATGGGTACATGATTTGTTTTCCCTCAAATAATGTCTCATACTTTCATAATGGGAGCCTGTTTATTCTCGTGGGAGGACTATGTATGAATCTTATCAAACCCCATATGATTCATACTATGGCTCTTCTGGGCAGTCCGAGATACAGCCTGGGCAATACAGTACTAGTAATACTTATCAATAGGATGATATTTCATCTTCTTCGATTTCTCGAGATGGCTATTCTAAATCTCATAATAACAATTGTGAAGTGCATCCTTATCATTGAGGCCCAAAATGATTTGGTTAAGCAAATGAGTGATCTGATAATCTAGTTGTTTTATTATGAAACTCGAATTTATAGTATTTAGGTGTGTAGTGTAGGAACCTATCCCTCGATCTCACCTAAAATTGAGTTGTCGCAAGCTCAAATTATGTCCATCTCAGACTCACACATTTTTAACATAACTTCTTCAATCAATATTCCAACCTACTCCATGAATTGGTGAAGAACGTGGGTCAAACTTCAATCTAGAAAACCTTAACCAGTCAAAGACACCTGTCTCTCATGAACTCGTTAGTTATTCAGTTAACTGCCACTAACCACATTGTTCGAAAAATATGCTCCAACACGATGAAGAGCTACATAGAAGGCCTATATAAAGAAAAAGTTTCAGAAGAGACAAGAACCAAAAAATTACACAAGAGATCACCAAGAAACTACTTGTCAAGATTCCCAGAAACATTCAAACTTCTTAGTTACAAGGTTCCAGCATTTCTGTATCTAGAGATCACTTATAATAAGATATCCGTCTCAAGCAATAAATATACTTTTACAAAAATCCTCCACTCAATGTCATGGTTTTTTACCTATTCAGAGGTTTTCTACGCTAAAATAGCCTGTGTCATTTTTTGCTTTATATTATAATATTGTTGCAGATTCATTGGTGTGATAGCAAATTCTAAGCCATTTCGAGCTTACAGAATTTGGCCATTAAATTTGGCACCGTCTGTAGGAAAGAGTGCATTTCCATGATATCTTAAGGCATTCTTTCACTATAATTTTCAATCATGGTTACTTCCAGAGGACCGGCTACAGGCACCCAGCTTGATATTTCAATGGAGTCGAAGCAACTTACAGAGCTGCAGGCGAATCTTAACGCTAAAATAGAGAAACAAGTCAAGCTTGAACTTCAGTTAACTAAGGATCGGGAGCTCCGTGAGAAAGAGCTCAACACAGAACGATAAGCACATTTAACAGTGCTCAAACAACATGAAGACTAGATGACAATAATACTGACTGCCCTAGAGGCTCAGCAAAATACTCAGCAGACTCCCCCAGCAAGAGGCCATGATCAGTTGCCTGTGACCTCCCATGTTTCTACAAGGGAAAGATTAGGACCTTGAGGAGTCACCGGAAAAGCTATTTCCAGGAATCTTTAGCACGAATCACAACCCTCCATACATTTGGGGGATGAGGTTTAGTCTGAAGCCAGTCGAGGTCACCAAATTTCCGTACGTCAGGAAGAAGAACGACGACCTCAACATCAAGTTCCAGCACGAGATTGCCTGAGTAAAGGTATGAGTACTCATCATCTGTAACCTGCTCGTCCAACGATTCAACTAATACGACATTACGTCACGAAAGAGCATATGGACGAACGAATTAAGGAGTTGATCGAAGCACAAGTTCTGGGTACTGTCGGCGACATCACAAAATTACAAGGAAGTCCAATTGCCAAAGAGCTATTCGATATGGAGATACCGAAAGGTTTCCATACTCCAAAAATTTATAAATACAAAGGCACTGACCTGATGGAGCACATTCAACAGTAAAGTGATTCATTGGGGTTATACTCCAATCTCAACCACATCCTCTGTCGTCTGTTTACCACAAGTCTATAGGAGGAACAACTCCGATGGTTCTACTCTCTCCCTGAGGACTCCATATATATATTCGACCAATTGTAGAAATAGTTCATCAAGACATATGCTCACAACAGGGACAAAGAGTAGAATTTGTATTCTGTTATCAGTCTTAAATAGTCACACGGAGATAAGCTCGAGGCCTTTGCGAATAAATTTTTAGAGATCACGCGTGAAGTGGATAACCTCGATCAAAAAATAATTGTTGTTGCTTTCACCAACGCGCTCCAGCTCCACTGCAAGGCCAAAGAGTACTTCTTCCTCAACCAACCTGCAACCTTGGAAGATATGATCATCAAGGTCAATAATTGCGTTGACCTAGAGAGGATGATGTCCGAGTGACAAAAATCTACTAAATCCTTCCTTTTCACCAAAGGTTCATCTACAGATCGAAGCACCGAACCAACGGAGGAACAAGGAGATCAAAAGCACACCAAGGGAAACATTGGCTACCCTCGGAAAGGCGGTCCGCTGAACAAACCCATCTTCCCAAAGATGAACGTCCGAATCTCCACAATTTTTCTACTACTTTTGAAGGATAAGCTCTACCGCGTCTCTCTACCACTAGAACCAATCGATAGTCGACCATATTGCCTGTATCATAAGGTAAACCATCATTCTACTGATAATTATTATGCTTTATAGAGGTTGCTCGAGTACATTTTAAAAGAGAGACGGATGCTCGAATATATTGTCGACCTGGAATCATACAAAGATGGCAACTATAAGAAGTAGCTTAAAGTTATTCAGGTCAATGATCAAGCTGAAGAGAAGTATCTTTACCATATGTACCACAGCAACATGATCGAAATCAATCAGATCACCAATTCTAATAGATCAAAGTGCAAGAGACTATCAGAATGCTGCGATCTCACACCTCAAGACAAAGAAGCCAAGCTTCTTCCTGAGTCAATCAATCGCTGGCTTTAGATTTCTTTCAATGATTACGATACTAGCCATGTAAAATTTTCACATAATGATGCATTAGTAATAATGCTCAAAAATACAAACTTTTTCATGCACACAATGATGATCGATACTGGATGCGGTATTGAGATTTTATTTCAGAGCACTATCGACCAAATGGGTTTGGCCGACCAATTTATTCAGAGCGATACCGATATCAGTGAGTTCAATGGTTCCAGAGAAGAACGAGTAGGCAAGATCATCTTGCCTATTACCGTAGGACCAGCCACCATTGACTTCATTTTTTATATCATCAACGTCAAATCTCGTTATCCCGGGATTATGGGCCGCTGCTGGATTCACAACATGGATGCAATCTCTTCCACCTATCATCAGGCACTCTTATTCAAATACGACAATGGTATCTATGAGATCAGGGGTAGTCAGAGGCTCTCTCGAGCTTGTAAAAATACCATCTCTGCTATCCTAGATACTTCGGAAAAATTTGCTGCATAACAATTTTAGGAAGCTGATTACCTCAACCTTCAACCTTCTACAGAGGAACCCACAAATATATATCAACATTGATGGACTTAGCAGAGGTACTTTCATTGGTACTAAGCTGGTTCAACATGAAAAGGATGCTCTCATTCAGTTCTTACTACTAAATTGAGACTTTTTGTGTTGTCTTTCAAAGAAATGCCTGTGGTTGATCCGGCCAAGGCATGCCACAAATTAGCCATCAACATCAACGCCACGATGGTCAAACAGAAGCAGCGATGACTATCACCTCGTCTTCGAGATGAAGTTAACACCGAGATCGAGAAATTGATCAAAGTGGGATTCATTCGAGAAGCCAAATATCCAGACTGGATATCCAATATTGTCATTGACCCAAAGAAGAACAAAAAAGTTCGAGTTTGCATAGATTTCACCAATCTGAACAGACATACTCTAAAGGACAGTTTCCCTCTTTCCAACATTCATCAGATCCTCGGCTTTATAGCAGGCCATGGCCACCTATCTATAATAGATGCTGCTATAATCCGTTTTGTTTCAGTGGTTATACCTAATGAGGAAAAGTTCAGCCAAATGTAGAGGTCACATGGATATCAGAATACGAAGCAGCTTTTCAGGATCTCAAAACCTATTTGGGGAGGTCTCCCATAATGAGCACCCCAGTAGATAATGAGGAACTGATTATCTACCTAGCAGTCACAGATACTTCACTCAGCTCGGTTCTCATTTGCGTTAAAGGGAAAATCGAGAAACCTGTCTACATCATCAGCAAAACCCTTACTCCAACAAAAATGAGGTACTCTAAAATTGAGAAACTTCTTCTCACTCTTGTTAATACTTCACAGAAACTCAAGTACTACTTCTAAGATCATTCAGTCAAAGTTATAGGGAACTACCCCCTTCGGGAAGTTCTATCCAAGAAAGAAAAATCAAGAAGAGTGCAGCAATGGTCCGTCAGTCTGGGAGAACATGATATCAAGTTCGAACAATGTCATTCCGAAAAGGGTCAGGCCGTTGAAGATTTTCTCGCGGATTTTCCAGTGGAAGATCCCGAGTGGGAGGAGCACAACCCTGACCTTACAGAAGAAACTCCCGAAGATCCACCCCCCAAACTATTTGACGAGCAAGCTGAATAGATTATAGCAAAAGGGTGGAGACTTCTCACGGATGGATCAGCAGGACACGCAGGTTCAGGAATTGGAATCGCATTGATTACCCCTTCCAATGACAGAATTGATAAATCAAACCGCTTGGATTTTGAGGCCTCAAATAATGTCACTGAATATGAAGCTCTCATTCATGGACTCGACCTTGCTCTTGAGCTCGATGTCTCTGAACTTTTGGTTTACACAGATTTACTACTCATCGTCCACCATTGCTCTAAGCAGTATAAGAAGAATGGAAAGATGATAGAATACGCAGCCCGCGTTGCAGATAGGATAAACAAGTTTACGAAAGCAACTTTCGATTATCTTCCTCGAGGTGAAAATAGACACGCCGATTCCTTGGCATATTTAGCCTGGGTCTTAGGTATAGAAGCTCAATATCTCCAGATTAAAATCATTTCAACCCCCGACAGTGATCGCATTTCTGTATGCATAATCAACACAGGGGGCGATAAAGGGGGAGAGGACGATTGGGGAAAGCCTTTCTTAGCCTACCTCGGTATCGATAATAGTTACAACAGACCACTTCCAGTATATCCAAAAGAGTGCCGACAGCTGATCAACAACACAAAGCGCTACACAAATCAAAATTGTATGCTATACTGCATTTCTGTCACGGAGCCTCACCTCAAGTGCCTCTCCAAACCAAAAGCATATGTAATGCTTCGTGAATTACATGAAGGAACATGTGGCTCCCATGCCGCAGGTCAATCACTAGCAAACAGAGCTATTATACAAGGAGTATTCTAGCCCAGCATGCGTAAGAAGGCAAAGAAGTACTCATGCAGATGTGATATCTGCCAAAGACATGGATACATGATACGCGCCCCTGCGCTCGAAATCCATACAAGTAAGGTGTTCTGGCCATTCAAAAGATAGAAACTTGATATCGTTGGGGAATTCCCTAACTCTTCAGGTAACCGCCATCGCCTACTCGTAGCTATCGATTATTTTTCAAAATTGGTAGATGCAATTCCACTATTTCGAGCCAGAGAAGAAGAGGTCATCTCTTTAATCTGGGAACACATCATCACTCGGCTTGGGTGCCCCCACCTAATTCGTATCGATAACGGGCCATAATTTGTTGGAGAAAAAATTATAACCTTCCTCAACCAACACAATATCATCCACTTACCATCCAATCATTACTATCCTCAAGGCAATGACCAAGCCGAAATCACCAACAAAACCATCGTGGATCGACTCAAATAACAGCTTCACTCACAGAAAAAAGGGAATTAGGTTCGAGAACTATCTCATGTTTTATGGGCATATCGTACCACTCCCAGACAGTCAATAGGATACGCCCCATTCATCCTTGCCTATGGCACAAAGGTCATCATTCCTTTTGAATACCATCATCTAGTTTAAGATCACGAGCTAACTGATGAGGAAAATGAGTTTGAATTGGTTTGCAACCTTAATATGATCGATGAAACCAGGGAACATACCATCGCTAACCTAGGTCGATATCATCATATCATAGCCAGATCATACAAAAACCGAGTCTAAAACTGTACCTTCCAAATCGATGATCTCTTCCTCAGAGAGATTCCTCAACATCGTAAAGAGCCTCATGCTAGAAAAATTGTTGACAATTGGAAGGGTCCATTCATTATCACAAGTCTCTCAGGCCTGGAAACATATTATCTCATGATAGAAGAGGGAATCCTATTTCAAATCCTTGGAACACTGGGCGACTGAAATGGTACTATTATTAAGCATCATACTACTCCATTTCAATTTCTCGCTTTTATTTTTTTCATTCCAAAAGTGAGATTTTCATTTCCATCCAATGTAAATTTTGAACTGATCAATGAAACTTCCTAGCTTTTCACAATATCTCTCTACTTACGTAGATTTAACCACATTTTATAGATTAAAGCATAGATAATACTAGCTTTCAGTCGATCTTATAACAGTTAAATAAAGGATAACACTTGGTTTGGCTGACTCTACTAAATCTCTACGATTAAAGCAAATGTATAAACTTGTTTTATATCAAAGACTCTACCAAACATGAGATAGGCTAAAGGTAATACTAGCCTTCATCTACTTCAACTTGATTGGGACATTATACCAGTTAAATCAAGGATAACACTTGGTTTGGCTGACTCTATTAAATCTCTGCGATTGAAACATATGTAGAAACTTGTTTTATATTAACGACTCTAACAAGCATAAGATATGGCAAAGGAAATGCTAGCCTTTATATCTTTTAATATGTCTGTAACATAACTTGATAATACTTGGTTTGGTTGACTCTACTAAATCTCTGCGATTGAAACATATGTAGAAACTTGTTTTATAACATCGACTCTAACAGGCATAAGATATGGCAAAGGTAATACTAGCCTTCATATCTTTTAATATGTCTGCAGCATCACTACAGTTAAATCAGGATTCACTTGGTTTGACTAACTTAACCCATCTTTGCGACTAGAACAAATGTAAAAGCTTGTTTTATATAAAAGACCCCACCAGACTTAAGATAAGGCAAAGGTCATACCAGCTTTAATCTATTTTAATATTTCTGTGACAGATACTATTTATTTTTAGGTCACAATACAATAGATTATTTTCTGTTGCTGGGATGTTAACCATGTTTTACCCTTCAGCAGGAGGTCGATCAGAATTTAATTCGCGAGTTACAGTAACTCTGCCCCTCTCTATCAGATCAGTAGGTCGAAGGCCAAAATACATTTCCATGAAGGTCATACAGTTCCTTTGGTCTATATTAACTCTACAAATGCATCCATTGTCAGACAAACACTTGAACAAGGTATCTTGTTCTAACTCAAGTCTTTTTACATCCCTTACAAGATACGTAATGGTCAACTTTAACAGGTCTGCACGCTATGCATGAGATACAACGATCCTTGAAAAGTGAGATCTAACCTTCTCGAGGCGTGACTCCAAAAATCGCATAAAGTTTCTTCTGATGTGCCATTTCTATTTATGTCCGAGCATCAAAAGCTATATTCTCTTCTAATTTTTGGATAAATTTAGTTGATTTAGCTTGATAAATGACCTCTAGGTCCACCACCTGGGCGCAAAGTCTCTCATTTTTGCATTCAACTTTTCCTTAGCTGAAGTATCTCTTAACAAGTCATCTTTTTTCTTCATCAGAATTTCCTTCACCCTGATTTCTCCTTCCAAGACCTTCTCCCTGACAAGAGCAGCATCCAACTTATGTTGGCATTCCCTTAAGTTTGCATTCCTTTTCTGCAAATGCCCTTGAATTCGAGCTACGTAACCTTCCAGCTCTCTAATTCAACCTGACAGGCTAATACATCCCCTTGGACTAGAGGAACTTCAACATCATTTCTACCCCCCCCCCTCGGGCTCTCTCCATCCTCAACTTTCTAGACTCACACGTTGGCTTGCGTCAATTCGACCTTCAATCGTGTCACCCCTCTCATTTAAATCATCACACTTTTATTGCATCCCCTGAAACTCCATATCCTTGGCGGTAGGGCTATATGGAAGTGTTCAGCTACAGCTTTCAAAGCCAGTAGATTTTCTCGAGCTACCTTCAGCTTGTTATCTTTTTCAATTATTTTATGTTTCAATCACTCCAGCTCGCTTCTACAATTCTGAAAATTGGCTCGAGATTGTCCTTCCAATCTTTCTAGTGCCTGAATGCAGTATTAAGCCATTTTAGCCTGCCCACTCTTAACCATCAGCATGTCAATCCAACTTTAAAGCTTCACGGAATGTTCCTTTATCTCCACAAGCTCTTTTAGCCCCTTTTTAATTTCGGCATCTTTCTCTTGGATCTTACGAGTGAGGTCGACAATAGTTTAGGTTACCTCAAACAATTTGAAATACACCTTTACATGCTGGTCTTCTCTGTCCTCATTCGCCTCCCTCACCCTATCCAACTCCTCTGCAAATTCTCGGCTACATTGGAGCGCCTCATCTTCGCGCGAGCGAACTGAATCCAATTCGACCTGTACAATATAGATACATTATATATAGTTCGATTCATAATACACATTAACGTGCATATATATATATATATATATATATATATATATATATATATATATCTCATTTCTAAATGATATCTGATTTCTAACATCTACCGTGTGCAACTACTTTTAGACTTAAAGGTCAAAGTACAATCTCAGATGGATGCTCCATGACATATATTTCGAAGTCTAAGGTACATATTTTATATATGCTACTTTGTCTAAAAACTTTGGATATTCCTATGCACTATAGTAGTGTCATTTTTCTAAAACTGATAACAAGTTTTTGGTCTGCCTCTACATTCTTTATTGTCTTATTTACTTGGCAGCTTTATGTCAAAATAACATACAAGTCAAATGGCCAGTTCCGATCTAACATGCAGCTCTACTTGCGTAGACAGCAAGGATGTGGGGATCTCTTTTTCCCTGGCAAGTTTGGTCTCTAGATCTTTGATTCTGAGACTCATTTCTCTAAGTGCCTATAAGAGGGTTAAAAAAATATGGCTCAACCTACAGAAGTCTATTCAATACACACGATCTACAATTTATAGGACACTTCCAAAATACTCATACAAATTCATTTCTCTATAAAACCTTCTCATTCTTGCCCTCTGGGAGTTTGGTGTCATCCCCTTGATTGTCTACCATCGTCTAGTGGGAGATACCGTCTAGCCCATCAACAACTCCTGCCGCAACCTCTTCCACTTCTTCATTATCACCATCCTCAACATAGGTGTCTGCCTTAATGGCATCCAACTCATCCTTAGAATATCCCTTCAACATCAGGTGGCGCCCAAGCCTTTTGCACTCCGCCGCCACCTCCTCAAGATTTACTCTCATCTTCGCTTGTATATGGCCAATCGCCACTGCGTGGGAAGCCTTCAGGGCCTCCAGATTTTTTGCTTCCTTGAGAGCATCAGCCTTAGCTCGAGCTACCATTTTTTCAAGCTTGATCTTTACCTTCTTCAGCTCATATTTTTCCTCTTCCACTCTGAGCCAAATCCCCCTCGCCAATCGAGCAACCTGTAAAACACAAATCGACCTCAGCGCGAGTTTGAAATGCAATAAATATATATTTCACATGATCAAACATAAATACATACCATCTTGCTCATATCCTCCTCTCCGTGAAGAGCCGCCAGCCTGACCCTTCCTTCTACTTCTTTGAGATCGTCTTCAGCAGCAGGTCGCTCTTCAGCGACCTTTACCCCCAACTTTCCCACTGGTTTGATCCTTCTCCCTTTTCCTTTTCTATCGACCTCACCACTTCTAGTGGTACAAGAGGCTGATGGACGCTTCAGCATCCATTTTTTTTGGAACGTTCGAGCTAATTTACTCGACGTAATAGACTCTGGCTGAGCCGAACTATCTATTCTAAGGGTCTTGGCCAAATTGATTCGACCTTCCCCACCAGTTTATCTCTTCTTTCTATCCTCAACACCCGCCATCAGCCTAGTCGATTGAGATTTTTGAACCTTTTTCGACTTACTCCTAACCCTTTTCTTTCTGCTAAGGCCAAGTCCTTCCAACACAAATTCGAGCTCAACCTCTTCCTCAGCAACTTCGTCCAACAACGAATCTTTCCTCTCCACCAGGGACTTCGGGCCTGCCGTACACGACATTTTTATTATCAACAGAGATCATCAGCTCGAACATATCAATATTATACTCTATGCATTGTTATACTTACTTTGTTTTACAGTTCTAAGCAAAAGATCCAAAGGTTCTTCATCATCCCTCTGAAGGCAACTACCCTTTACCCTTATTATGTTGTCATTCTAGGCTCGACCTGCTTAATTCAAATCGAAGAAGCAAGGCCGAGTTGCGCTCGCACAGAAATATACCCCACCAATGGCGTGATAATTCTTTACCCCATAAAACTACAATATATCCTCAGGGAATATCCTCCTTACTTTGCCCCTATTCTCCCATTTTTCATTCAGATGGTCACAAATACTTATTACCTACTGCATGTTCCCATTTAATTGAACAAGACATGCCCCAATGTTATTCATAATCCCCTTCGCCAAATTGGTAAGGGGAAGACTCAACTCATACTTTAATTGAGATAGGTAATACAAAAAACCCTCTGAGAGGTCACTCCGAACACTTCCATCAAAATATTCCAACGAGATCAATTAATCTATACCCCTATTTCATTTTTCCTCCTCCAAGTAGGCTAGCAAATAAAAATATTCCTCCCCTGTCACTATAGTGCACCACCTAAACAGCCTACCAGTGTATTCTACGCAGTCACCCCATGTCCCTCCTACAGCAGCCTTAGTTTTACAAAATTCTCTAAATGCATTCGAACCGAGAGGATATGTCACCAATTGGCCAGGGAAACCTAAAAATTGTTCCAATCCTACATCAACCTCACTATCAAACTCTACCGCCCAAACAGAGGTCAACATCTTGTTAACAGGCGGACTATCCATCTCAACAACAATTCTAAAGTTTTGATCCAACACAAATACCTCTCACGTTAGACCTATATACAGTTTCAGGTATTTATCATTATTTCATACACATCGATCATTCATATACAACATATCTTTCATATATTCTGTCTATATGTCAAATTTCATAGATTGCTATAAATAGTATTTTTTTAGCAATTTGCTTAAAACAGATTACGATTTGCAAAAACACAAATATACAGTACACGTCTCTACTAACCTTCAGTATCAGACTAAGAATCCACAGTAGCGCCAAGTCCTTCCCTCACACTACTACAGTATAACCACCTACGTGATTCAGTGCCAACAACTCTCTTCGACTGTTGATCACCCTCAGATAAATCCTTACCAAATCCTCTATAATTTTTTCACGCTTCTCTCTCTGTGCTCTCCAAATTTTTAGAAGTTGAAAAATGTTTGAATGATGAGGAAGAAGCACTAATTATTCTCTCTCTTAAACAGCAGGTAGTTATTGTGCCTCGCACGACCCGTCCTCGATTTTGGAACTGAGGCGTCTTTTCCACTATCCATGTTAAACGTCTTATACCTTCTCAATAAAGCTATCTTTCCATTATTACCCCTCCCCTCATATTTTAATCTTTTTTTCTCTCCTGTTTCCATATCTTTCTATGACTTCCCATACTCATGATGATACACACTCACACGATATCAGATTTTTTGCAGCTCTACATAAAAACAAAACTAGAAGCTCCTGCGTTTTTTCTATTCTTGTTTTTTATACTTATTGTACTAGTAACGTCATTTTCAAAGCTAACAAAATTTTCATAGTTATTCAAAATTTATTATCAAAACAGTCTCAAACGACATTTACAATTATAGAGGATCAAGTTGACTTTCATCTTTTCTGTTAAATTCAACAAAACTTACATTTATTTATGATAGCACTTTACATATAATTACATCTAAAAAAACCTTGATGACCTGGGCAACCACATCAGCTCAGATATCCTCCATCTATTATCGCATCGTGAAATTCGATCTCCACCTCAATAATTAATCTAACCATTTTTTCTCGATCTGCAGGATCTCTCACCAATTCACGAAAACATACTTCATAGAAATAAAGGGCATTCTATAGTTCCCTGCCCCTTACATCTAATCCTTCGAGCTAACACTCCCTCACTGGTAACTCGACATCATAACCAAACAATCCAAAAATCTTTTCCTCCACTTTAGCGATCTTTATGGCCAATCGTCCTTCAGCAGCATGATAAATTCTCTGAGATCGAGTCCATACCATTCTAATCTCTTCTCCATATTCAAAAAATCATTCTACCCTTATTTATACACTTTCCCCTCAAATCGTAATATTGACTTTTTATCTCGTAATAAAAAACGTAGAATCTTGAGAAAAACTATTTGGACTTATCGCTTTCCTCGAACTCATACGTTTTATTATTTTCCAGGTCGAGCTTATTCTTTCCAGATTTCTTCTATCGATCTCTACTAGATCGAATTTTTACATTACAGATTTCCTACAATTTTTCTCTCCCACATTTCCAACACACAGAACAACTCATAGTTATATAACATAATAAATTTTTGCATATATTTATCTTAGTTCGAATGTTACAATAAGAATACTTTTGGTATTCATAAATTTTAATTCATTTCATACATTCTTCAAAACATTTTAGCTCGATTTCTACGAACTATTTTATATCTATATCAGCACAAGTAATTGAATGACAAATTTTATTCATGTCAAAAAAGATTACACTTTTTTTTTTACATATAATAAGTCTTTCATTAATCGATCTCAGGTACTTTAAAGATGCCTAATATGGCCAGTACCAAACTTCAGGTACTTTATAGATAATAAGTTTTTTAGTGCTTTTGCAAGTAACAGGTCATTCAAGCACTCCGACAACTCAAATCCTTCAGTTCCTCCACCTTCAGTGATCTTTCACCCTGATGCAAAGTAGAAATTGGAAACAACAAAAAGCTTTTCTCACATGAGATTGGTCGAAGTCTAGTCAAACTTCCAATGGAAACTATGCAAACAGTAGACTCAGTGCTGGCACCAACTTTTCAAACTGAAGGTCTTCTAAGTACAAAAATGTGATGGAAATGCAGAAGCAGACTTACACTGTTCATTTTCCTCCTCCACTACCATCACCTCCTCCTCTGAAACAGCCACCTCCAAAGAGTTGGCAGAGATGAAGAGGGCCTGAACTAAGAATCCATAGTGATACAAGAAATTAACATAACTGCCCCGTAGTTATACCTATCTCTATATTTAACCCCCCAACATTGTCCTTTGCTAGAGTACGGAGACAAGCCTAACATTCCTCGCCTGTTAAGACGACAACGTGAAACCTCCACCTACAGTAGAAATCTTCCTCAGCTTCAACAACTTTGTCTTTCGACACACCTTGATAAGCCGAAGGAGCAGGAGCGGGTATCGACATCTCCAAGGATCGGTCGCCAAAGTATTTGAACTTCAACCTCTATATTTTAGACGTAATCTTCTCTTTAAGGACCATCCTCCAAGTCTTTACTATTTTCAATATTTTAGAAAATTTGACAAATTACAAGTGTACTCTGCTTCAAAGATTCGATATAGGTACTATTTATATAACCTTATATTTATTGTGTAGGTATATTTTTTGAAACGTCATCATTCATTACAGACGTGACTCTTCAAATCATAACTGTTATATACATCAACATCTGCATCCTCATTTAATACACGTCATTTCCCCATAACCCGCGTAACTTCCATACATTCAAAGCCATCTTTACTCTATTTCCATTATTAAGAACTTCAACCCAAATACCAATTACATGCAGATCTTTTCTCAACCAAAGCCACTCGTGATTTCGATTGTGAGGGGGTGATTATAGGGACCTATCCCTCGATCTCACCTAAAATCGAGTTATCGCCAGTTTGAATTGCCTCCCTTTCAGACTCACACATTTTTAACATAACTTTTCCAGTCAGCATTCCAACCTACTCCATGAACTGGTGAAGAACGTGGGTCGAACTTCAAACTGAAAAACCTTATCCAGTCAAAGACACCTGTCTCTCATAAATTTTTAGTTACACAATCAACCACCATTAACCACATTGTTCAAAATTCATGCTCCAGCATGATAAAGAGCTGTTGAGAAGTCTTATATAAAGAAAAAGTTCCAAAAGAGACACAGACCAGAAAATTATACAAGAGATCACCAAGAAACTACTTGTCAAGATTCTTATAAATATTCAAACTTCTAAGGTTCAAGCATTTCTGTATCTGGAGATCACTTGTAATAAGATATCTGCCTCAAGCAATAAAGATACTTTTACAGAAATCATTTACCCGAGGTCGTAGTTTTTTACCTATTCAGAGGTTTTCCAAGCTAAAATAACCTGTGTCATTTTTAACTTTCCATTATAATATTGTCATAGGTTCATTGATGTGATAGGGAATTCCAAGCCATTTCGAGCTTAATGAATTTAGCCATTAGATGTAGTATGTTTGTATCATTTGTGTTTGAGTATATGAACTATCTTTATATTTGTATCTTTCATGTAGAGTATAATTTGTATCTTTGGTGCGGATTGTACTAGACCCATTCTAATATTACAATTGGATTGATTATTTAAGTATAAAAAGAACAAATAAAAACTTAAGATACATATATCATATTTTAAGCTGAAAAAATACAATCTCGGACCAACACAAAGATGGATCGCCAAAACTACGAAAGTAACATTATCGCTTTGAAGAACCCTTTTTTTCTAATTGTGGATATTGAGACCACTGTAATGAAGTAAATCCTAGAGGCTACTCTCCTAAACTCCCACGTTACACATTTTGACGTGGCATGATCCTTATAGGGCCGTCTACCCCGTGTGAGACTTATGTTTAATTTTATGTTAGCTTATGCTCTGTTGGAGAGATCTATTATGGGTTATTAGCAATTTCTAATTTTAAGGTTAGTTTCTTAATTAGATAGATTAGGAGAGTTACTGTAAGAGTAAACTTAGGGAAACCTAGGCTATAAAAGGAGAGAGTGGTGTAATTTTAATACTTAGTTGTTTATAAAGTTTTAATTATTTTAGTAGAAACTTGTTGCTTTTTCTAAACCTAGAAAATAACGTGATATTCATACGAATCTCGCTTCCGCGTTCGTAGTAATCACGTCAATTGGTACCAGAGTTGCATTGAGATACAAATGGTCAGTTTCAAGAGCAAAGATGCCTCGTGAAAGACCAGCAACAAAGAAACCAACTCTCGTTCAAGATGTAGCAACCGTAATAGATAGGCTTGATATACTTATTAAGGCTTTGGGTAGAGGAGCTCTCCCCCCCCAACCACCTCTGTTGGGCATAATAGAAGATCTCTTCATTAAGAAAAGCGTCTCCATGAAGAGTGACGACCTAAATAATCCTTTTATGAATTTGAACATCAAAAATGTAGTTCATGATAGTGGAGGAATCAAGACTCAAACCGGCACCAAAATTATGGCCTTGACCGCCAACCACCACCTAAATTGTATGCCCAAAGAGCCGACTCAATACAGATAAGTATTGTCGGCCTCAGCCCTAACAGTGACCACCATGATGACAGCCCTGGTTGTGCTCAATAAGGTAGATTTTTTAGCTTGGGTTGCGCAACAGCAAGCCCAAGCTTATCGAGCAAAAGGCCCAACTCATGATCAAATGCTACCACACCCAGACCAAGCTCAAAGGTGTTTGATCTAGTTCTAAAAACCCGCATCAGATCTACCAGATTCGAGTTTGAATTTGTGTACCAAGCACGTGGGAAACTGTCAAAAGGTCTGGCCTACAACACATGGATCATACAACCCAGATTCAAATATATTTACCTTTCAACAACAAATTGCCTCAAATTTGATTATTACAGATCCAAGTCCACTCGAAGGATTCGAGACCCAAACCTAAAACCTTTGGGCATGTTGGGTTGGGCTTCACAAATCTCTTCATGGCCTAAATTTCGAGAATATTAACCCACTATGGTGTGCACCTCACGATACCACAACTACCAGCAATGTCCTCGACAGAGACTGACCAACAGCACTATTACTGAGAGGGAAGGTGTATCATGAAGGAACTTCCCTTCCCGTGAGTTTTGCATTACCAGATACCAAGCTACACCAACATCACCGACCGGACACCTCCACATACCGGCCATCTCTGAGAGAAACTGGCTTGCCAACAACTACAACCGCTGACCGACAGTTACCACCACCGCAGACAACCCCGTTAGGCACCCATGGTGCATCTCTCCTGCCGGTAAACCCATACCATACCTATCCCTATGCAGATGCTAGTAAATGAACTACACCAAGAACGAATCCTAGGTACGACTTTGAGTTTTGACCTCCCTATGGCGATGGATGGGAGTTGCGTGATGATGATGTGTTCTGTGTTGAGTCGAGCGGGAGGAGTAAAACTAAGGATTCTCATTATATGCAAGCTGGGGAAAGTGAGAGACAATTCAATGGGCAAGACCGAGGCCATGGTTCTCACCCCCCGGCTGAAACCTCATTACGTAACCGCTACCGACAATATTCAATTAGTTTACCTCCCCACCCGCCAAGGCATCCGTATGCTACGAATTGGCAAGACGATAAGTATAGTTTAGACTATGTGGAAGAACAACGACCGCAGCCGTGACCAAAGGTTAAAGGCAATGACATTATAGCCTTGGTCAAAGCTATTTCAGAACAGACGCGTGATGTTCACCTTAAAGTGCCAGAGTTCACTAGAAAATCTGACGCATACGCCTTTATCTAGTGGTTGGATAAAGTTAAGCGTATATTCAACTACAAGAAATATGGGGATTCGAAACAGGTTATGATCATTTAGTCATGCCTTACTAGTTTTACTCTCACTTGGTGGAATAGTGTTCAATAGGCGAGGCATACATCGAGTTACTGTCCTATTTTGGAATGGTGAAAAACATGAAGAGAGAAAGCTGAAAGAGAGATTCATCCCTATGAACTGTGACGAGATTGCATTTGGAAAACTCCAGTCCCTAAAAATGGGTCTCTCTTCCCTTGATGATTACACTGATCAGTATTATCTTCTTGAGGCATGTGCACGACTCTATGAGACTGAACAACATCGGGTTAGTAGGTACAAATCTGGTCTCTCGAAGAAACTCCAAGAGGTAACAACACTATAACATGTCTTTTGCCTTGCTGAGATTGTGTTGCTAGCCAAACAGGTGAGTGAGTTACATGCACAGTATCGCCCTCTGGTTCTAGCAGCCCTATCTATTCCAGCAGCCACTACACCACATACCTTTGTCTTAGGTAACTGTAGTGGCTTATTCCACATCTCGGACTTATGCTTCATCTTTGACCATCATATGATCGCTCGACCTAATCAACAGACATGTGGCACAACATATAATATATTACAGTTATAGAGTTCTAGTCATCACTTTCGACCTTTACATCAACAGTTCGAGCTAACAAATGATCAATCATCAATGATGCCATTACAAGACAACAAATATTAGAACATTACACAATCAGATTATAAGACCTATAAATGGGACCAAAAAATTCCAGATGAGGGACGGATGAATGCTAGCTTTAACACTCTATACTTGAATATTCATAACATCTTTTATAATAGCTAGTAATTCTCAATAGGATCTTTCATAACAATCTGGGAGGTGAAGCTTATAAGCAACATGGGGCAAGCCTGCTCTGGTACAAGAAGTTTACCAAGAAGTTGATGGAGAACTTGAAGGAGTCTGACAAGCAGAAGAGCTACTCCGAGGAAGAGTTTGTATTCCAGTACGTGATCGATTAAGTGAAGGAAGTGGCGATTACAACCCTCGAGAAGAATGCATCCCACGATTGACTATTACAGCTCGTCAGTACGTGACTCAGGAACATGTTAAAAAATAGATCAAAGAATTGTTCTATACCTAGCTCAAACAACTAAAGGCATTCACAACAGGTTATAAAAAAGTCTGATCGCTCAAGAATTATTTGATGGCAATGTTCCCACCAGTTTCTACACACCAAAACTCTAAAAGTATAAGGGAAATGATCCAGTGGAGTACGTTCAAGAATTTTACGACGCTCTCGGCCTACATTTTACATCCAACCACATTTTATGCCTGTAGGAGCCTATCCCTTGATCTCACCTAAAATTGAGCTATCCCCAACTCAAATTACCTACATATCAGGCTCACGCATCCCCTACATGACTTCTCAGTCAAACATTACCACATACTCCACGAACTGATGATAAACGTAGGTCAAGCTTAAATCGAAAAGCATGAACAATTCAAAACCACCTGTCACTAATAAACTCAATAGTCACTCAGTCAACAGCCACTAACCACATTGTTCAGAGAACGTGCACCAACACGATGAAGAGCTGCAGAAGGGGACTATATAAAGGAAAAGTTCCAGAAGAGACATTGACCAAAAATATATACGAGAAATCACGAAGAAGACTATATCTTCTGAGATTCTCAAATACTCATGATTTCTTATTCACAAGATTAAATATTTCTAAGTCTAGAGATTACTTGTAATAAGATATCATCAGCCTCAGGCAATAAAAGTCATTATTACAAAACCCTCAACATGAGGTCATGGGTTTTTAACCTATTAATAGGTTTTCCATGCTTAATACCTATGTCATTTCTTGTTTACTAGATTGTAGTCACAGGTACATTGGTGTAAAGACTAATTCCAGACCACGTCCAGCTCGCAAAATTAGGCCATTGCATTTGGCACCGTCTGTGGGAAAGAAATTCTTTCCACGGTATCCTAAGACATTCAATCACTCTACTACAACATTTCAATCATGGTCACATCCAGGCAACCAACTCCCAGAGTTTAGCTCGATCTTCCAATTGAGCCGGAATAACATTCAGAACTCTGAGCGAATCTCAACACTTCAACAAAGAAACGTAAAGAGCTAAAACAACAATTAACTCGCGACTAAGAACTCTGTGAGAAAGAGCTTGATGCCGAACGACAAGCTCGTTTGACACCGCTCAAATGACACGAAGATCAAATAACTACAATACAGAATGCCTTGTATGCTCTGCAAAACAATCAACAGTCTCCTCCACCACGAGATCGTGATTAGGTGCCAGAAGCCTCCAGGATTTTTACATGAGAGAGATTGGGACCTCAAGGAGCCACCAGCAAGGCTATTTCCAGACCTATTTGGAATGAACCACAACCTTCCGTTTATTTGAGAGGGGAGATTCAATCTGAAATTAGCCAAGGTCACTGATGTTCTAGCGCAAAATCGTTTGAGTGAAGGTGCCGACACTCATAATCCGCAACCTCCTCATCATGCCGCCCAGCCGATCCGTCACTACGTCAAATAAGAGCATATGGACCATCGGATTAAGGAGTTGATCGAAGCACAAGTTTTGGGCACAACCGATGACCTTACCAAGTTACAAGGAATTTCACTTGCCAAAAAACTATTCAATATGGATATTTCGAAAGGTTTCCATACTCTAAAATTTCACAAATACAAGGGTACCGATCCCAAGAAGCACATTCAACAGTACCGTAATTTATTGGGGTTGTACTCTAATCTCAACCACATTCTCTACCGTCTGTTCGCATAAGTCTACAGGAGGAACCACTCTGATGGCTCCATTCTCCACCTGAAGACTCCATATGCACATTCGACCAGCTACAGAAACAATTCATAAATACATATGCTCACAATAGAGACAAAGAAGAAAATCTATACTTTCTTATAAGTCTTAAACAATCTAGCAGAGAGAAGCTCAAAGCATTTGCAAAGAAGTTCTTGGAACTCACACGTAAAGTTGACAATCTTGATCAGAAGACCACTGTTGTTGTTTTCACCAATGCACTCCAATTGGACTGCAAAGCCAAGGAGTACCACTTTCTCAGCAAACAATTAACCTAGGAGGATATGATTACTAAGGTCAATGGTTACATCGACCTGGAAAGGATGATGTCTGAAAGACATAAGTCTACTAAATCTGTCCTGACCACAAAAGGACCCTCTACAGATCGGAACACAGAACGAAAGGTGGAGCAGGGTGACCAGAAGCGCGCCAAGGGAAATACTAGCAACCCTCAGAAAGGCGGGGTACAAGTCAAACCTGTCCTCCTAAAGATGAATGTTCGAATCACCACAATTTTTCTGATTCTTGCGAAAGACAAGCTCTGCCGTCTCTCCCAACAATTGGAACCATTCGAGAGCCGACCGTACTGCATGCACCATAAGGTAAAACATCATTCTACTGACAATTGTTATGCTTTACAGAGGTTGCTCAAACTCATTTTCAAGGAGGGACGGATGCTTGAATATATTATCGACCTGGAATCATACAAGGATCGCAGCTATAAGAAGTAGCTTGAAATTATCCAGGTTGAAGATCAAGCTGAGGAGAAATATCTTTACCATATGCACCACAGCAACATGATCGAGATCAAACAGATCATCAACTCTAACAGATTAAAGCGCAGGAGATTGTCAGAATGCTACGATCTCACACCTCAAGATAAAGAAGCCAAACTTCTGCCTGAGTTGAGCAATTGTGATACTAGCCATGTCAAATTTCCACATCCTGATGCGTTAGTCATAATGTTCAAGATGAAAAAGTATGTCATGCACACAATGATGATCGATACTGGCAGCGGTATTAAGATCCACTTTCAGAGTACTATCGACCAAATGGGATTGGTCGATCAAGTTATTCAAAGCAACACCGATATCAGCGGATTCAATGGTTCTTAAGATGAGCGAGTAGGGAAGATCACCTTAACCATTACCACTGGGCCAGCCACCATCAACATCATCTTCTATGTGATCAATGCCAAATCTTGTTATCTCGGGATTATAGGCTGTTGTTGGATTCATAATATGGAAGCAATCGCTTCCACCTATCATCAAGTACTCCACTTCAAACATGACAATGGTATTTATGAAATTAGGGGTAGTCAAAAGCTTTCTCGATCTTGCAAAAATAATATTTCTGTAATTTTAGATACCTTCGACAAATTTTTTGTATAGCAAGCGGATTGCCCAGATGATCAACCATTCACGGAGGAGCCCACCGAATACATAAACATTGATGAACCAGGCAGAGGTAATTTTGTCTGTACTAAGTTGTCTCAACATGATAAAGATGCTCTCATTCAGTTCTTACAACTAAATAGAAACATTTTTGCCTGGTTTTTCGAAGAAATTCCTGGGGTCAATCCGACCAAGGGATGTCATAAATTGGCAATCAACATCAACGCTACCACAGTTAAATCGAAATAGCGATGCCTATCACCACGAATTTGAGATTAAGTTAACATGGAGATCGATAAATTGATCAAAGTGGGATTTATTTAAGAAGCCAAGTATCCAGACTGGATATCCAACATCGTCGCTATCCCAAAAAAGAATGGAAAGGTCCGCATTTGTGTAGATTTTACCGATCTCAACAAACATACACCAAGGGAAAATTTTCCTCTTCCCAACATTCATCAGATCCTTAAATTTATAGTAGGTCATGAACTCCTATCAGTAATGGACGTTGCTTCAGGATACAATCAGATTCCACTCTTGGGTGAAGATCAAGAAAAAACTATTTTCATCACTAAAAGAGGACTTTATTGCTACAAAGTCATGCCCTTCGGACTCAAGAATGTAGGTGCAACTTATCAACGATTGATGACTACTATGATTAAAGCACATCTAGGGAAGTCTACATTGACGATCTCCTATGCAAGAACTTACAGTACGTCAATCACATTTCAAATCTCAATACAATATTCAACATATTTTGATCTTATATGATGCGTCTCAATCCTGATAAATGTCAATTCATAGTGCATATAGGTCAATTTCTAGGTTACCTTGACAGCAAGAAGGGGATTGAGGCCGATCCAGATCAGATTTGAGATCTCCTCGACATGCCATCTCCAAAAATAGAAAAAAGACGTTCAGAAACTTGCCAGGAAGATTGCCGCAATCAATTATTTTGTTTCAAAATCTACAGACCATTGTTGCTGGTTGTTCCTATTACTCCACAGTTGTACCATACGAGGAAAAGTTCAGCCAAATGCAGAGGTTCAGTGGACATCAGAATGCAAGGCAGCTTTTCAAGATCTCAAAACCTATTTGGGGAAGTCCCCCATCATGAGCATCCCAATAGATAATGAGGAACAAATTATCTACCTCGTAGTTATAGATACTTTACTCAACTCGATTCTCATTCGACTTGAAGGGTAAATCAAGAAGCCAGTCTACCTCATGAGCAAAACCCTCACTCCAGCAGAAATGAGGTACCCTAAAATTGAGAAGCTTCTTCTCACTCCTATTAATACTTCACAAAAGCTAAAGCACAACTTCCAAGCTCATTCAGTCAAAGTCATGACGAACTACCCCTTCGGGATGTTTTATCCAAGAAAGAAAAATCAAGAAGAGTGCAGCAATGGTCAGTCAGTTTGGGAAAACATGATATCAAGTTTGAACAACGTCATTCTGAAAAAGGGCAGGCCGTGGCCGATTGCCTCACAAATTTTTCAGTGGAAGATCCCAAGTGGGAAGAGCACGATCCTGACCTTTCAGAGGAACCTATAGAGGTTCCACCCCCAAAAGCATTTGATGAGAGAGCTGATTGGATTACAATGAGGGGGTGAAGACTTCTAACAGATAGATCAGTATGACTCGCAGGGTCAGGAATTAGAATCGTACTAATTACCCCTTCCAACGATAGAATTGAGAAATCAATCTGCCTAGATTTTGAAGCCTCAAATAATGCTACCGAGTACGAAGCTCTTATTCATGGACTCGACCTTTCCCTTGAGCTCGGTGTACCTAAACTCTCTATTTATACAAATTTACTACTCATTGTCCACCATTACTCTGAGCAATACAAGAAAAATGACAAGATGATCGAATATGCAGCCCTCGTCGTAGATAGGATTAGCAGGTTTATGCAAGCAACTCTCAATTATCTTCCTCAATGCGAAAATAGACACGCTGATTCCTTGGCATATCTAGTTGGGGTTTTGGGAACAGAACCTCGATATCTCTAGATTGAAGTAATTTCAACCCCCAGTATTGATCGTATTTTTATATGCACGATCGACACTGGGGGCAATAAAGGGGGAGACGATGATTGGCAAAAGCCTTTCTTAGTTTATCTCGATATTGACAACAAATGTGGAGGACCACTTCTAACAGATCTAAAGGAGTCTCGACAGCTGATAGACAACTCAAAGTACTACACTAATCAAATAGTACCATGTACCGCCGATCATTCACGGGGCCTTACCTTAAGTGCCTCTCCAAACAAAAAGCAGACGAGATACTCTGCGATTTACATAAAGGGACTTCTGGCTCTCATGCCGCAGGTCGATCACTAGCAAACAGAGCCATTACACAAGGAGTATTCTGGCCCAGCATGTACAAGCAAGCAGAAGAGTACTCACGCAAATGTGATGCATGTCAACGACATGGAAATATGATATGCGCCCCAGCGCTCGAACTCCATACAAGCAAGTTGTTTTGGCCATTCAAAAGATGGCCACTCGATCTGGTCGGCAAATTTCCTAACTCTTCAGGTAACCGCCATCACCTCCTCATAGCTACTGATTATTTTACAAAATTGTAGAAGCAGTTCCACTCTGTCAAACCAGAGAAGAAGCGGTCATCTCTTTTAACTAGGAACACATCATCACTCTGTTTGGGTGCCCTCACCTAATTTGTATCGATAACTAACCCTAATTTGTTGGAAAAAAGGTCATAGTTTTCCTCAACCAACACAACATCATTCACTCACCATCTAACCCCAACTACCCTTAAGGCAATGGCCAACCCAAAATCACCAACAAACCATTGTCGATGGACTCAAAAAAGGCTACACTCTCAGAAAAAAGGAAATTGGGTTCGGGAACTCCCTTATTTTTTTTAGGCATATCGTACTACTCTACGACAGTCAACCGGCTGTACTCCATTCCTCTTGTCCAAAGGCACTGAGGCCATTATTCCTTCTTAATACCATCACCCAGTCAAAGATCACGAGCTAACTAACGAGGAAAATGAGTTCAAGTTGGCTTGCAACCTCAATTGGATTGATGAAACCAGGGAACGCGCCATCGCTAACCTATGTCGATATCACCATATGCTAGCCAGTTCGTATAAAAAACGAGTCAGAAGCCATACTTTCCAAATCGATGATCTCGTCCTCAGAGAAATACCTCAACACCGCAAAGAGTCCCATGTTGGGAAACTAGCAGACAATTGGGAGGGTCCATTCCTTATCATAGGTCTCTCAGGCCTGGGATCATATTACCTCATGATAGAATAGGGCATCCACATCTTGAGTCCTTGGAACACTAGGCGAGTGAAACGATATTATCGTTAGGTCCCTCACTACTCCATTTCAGTTTCTCTTTTTTTCATTCCAGAACTGAGATTTCTATCTCCATCCAATGTAAATCTTTTTTCTAAAATAAATGAAACTTACAAATTTTCTGTATGCATCTCTCTACTTTATAGACAATACATAGATTAAAGCATAGATAATACTAGCTTTCAATCGATATTCTACCAGTTAAATCAAGGATAACACTTGGCTTGGATGACTCTACACAATCTCCTACGATTATAGTAAGGTAACACTTATTTTTAGTCAATGGACTCTACCAAACATAAAATAAAGCGAAGGTAATACTAGCTTTCATCTCTTTTCTCAGATGTTTGGCGACCTTCTACACCATTCATCAAGGATACACTTCGTTTGGCTGACCTACTATATCCTCTCGCGTCTAGAACAAGGTGAAACGTGGTTTCAATTACAGGACTCTACCAGACTAAGATCAATCAAAGGGCATCGACCTTTCATCTCTTTCAGCATGTTTCGGCGGCATCTATCAATTTGATCAACATTTGCGTGTGTCGACTGCATCTATGTAACTCATAGATTAAATAAAGGTAATACATTAATCGAAGAGCTTAACAGACATAAGATAAGCAAAGCAAACCGAGCTTTGCATCTCTCACTGTCTGCAACACATATTAATTTCGTTCAAGTTTATTACACCACTACAATGGCGGTTTTTCCTGTGTGGGGATTCAGCTTTGCTTCCACCCCACAATTAGGAGGGCGACTACCTAATCTCAAGCTTTATCAATGACAACAGTCCTGCCCCCCTCTATCAATTCAACATTTTGAGGGCCTAGGATCCGTTTCCATGGAGCTAGTACAATCTCCTCAATCTAATGTCCAAACGCCTAGCAGATAGATCTTCCTTCCATGACTATAGTCAACAAGGTTCTGGGATCCTAACTCAATTCTTTTAACCGCTTCTACTAAATGCAAATACAGACTCACCAGTCCTGATACAAGGCGGAGTTACAACTGATGGACCAAAAATTTCATCGCCCACTGAAGACGAATCTCCTAACCTTCTTATACATTAGCTTTCTGACTCTCCCGTTTCTCTGTCTCCAATTTGTCAAGGTTATGTCGCTGTAGATTTTTTATAATCAGCCTTTTGCTGACGCGGCCTTGGATTAATCGCAGCCATCAACAACGTGAGCACAAAGTCTCTCAATCTCTGCGTCTTCAGTTCATGTCACATCGGGAACCTTTCTTCTTTAATAATTCCTCTTTGCCCCTTATCACGATCTCCTCTCCCTTGCGATCTGATACCACTCTCTACTCCCCCGGTGAGAGCTATCCATTTTTACCTTCACACAACCGTATGTCTAAAACCCCTCTTGCGTACTATTCCCTTAAGCTGAGAGACATCTCCCCTCTCAGCCCCTTATTTGAGTTGATACTCAACATCGCCTTGAACAAGAGAGTTTCCTTCTGCCAGCATTTCTTCCCCTTCGAGGCTCCCCATCCCCAGCATTCCTGGCACTCCAGTTGACACTGGCCCATCGGGCCTTCGGGAGGCCACCCCTATCACTCAACCAGTGGGTATTCCCGCTAACTGAACACAATTCATAGCCTTCGCAAAAACAGCTATAATCCCTTTGCTCAGCTGTCCAATTCAAACGTATTAGATCATCTGGCTACTCTTTATGTCGGTATCATTACGACTATTTTCTCCTTACATTCGCCCCATCTTACACGCCTTGCTATTTGCCCAATCATATTTCTTTGTTCTTGTCATGAATTTCCCTGGCTAGTCCCTTCTCAAACTAGCCCCAATCGATTCGATCATCCTCTGACCTTTCTAACTGTACAAGACACTGGTAACGGCCATGTCTCCTTCTTGTTCTTTGTCACATGCAATCATTCCTTCTTTGGAGCTTTGCACCATGTTCTTTAAATTCTTTTGCTCTCTTCTCGTCCTTTCTCTATTTTGTCATCCTATTCATCGATCTTCCGCGAGAGAGGTTCAACAACTGTTTGCGTTGCCTCAACGATTTTGAAGCACCTCACGTGTGATCTCTCGTCTTCATTTGCCTCTCCATCCTATTTAACTCTTCTGCAAGTTCCTCTGTTCCTTGGAGAGCCTTCATCTTTGCTAAGGCGAACTGACTCTAATTCGCACTTTCACATTACAGATATATTGTATTAATTTGCTTTAGAATATCCAATACTACCTTCTCATTTCGACAGATATTTTGTTTTAACATCTCCCTGTTGTACAACTACTTCCGAACTTAAGGTCGAAGTATAATCTCGGTGGATGCTCTATAACCTATATGTAAGTCTAAAGGTACGCGTTTTTTTTTTCTCTATCCTTGAGTATGCCCAAAACTGAACTTCTTTGATGGCTAAGCACACCATGCTCATGCCCGTTACCCCCTAAATTGGTAACAGTAGTTAATTGTCTCTACATCTATTCATTCTTTTTAGATCTCTTCATACTAGTGCCGCATACGAACAAAATTTCTTGCCTATTATACCTACATTCCTTGTCAAGACAACAGAGACTCCTAAAGTATCTTTCCCTTTGCAAGCTCAACCTCTAAATCTTTATCTGAGACATCCATCATAGGTTCCTACAGCCAATTTCAAATAAAGGAACTTAGCCCTACATAAATTCTATCCAATTAATGTCAAACCCTTTACAACATCCCACATAATTCATACATCACAGTGCAAGCATACTATCCTACCTTTGCTCAATTTTAGTCTCCATCGCTCTTATCATCCCCTTGGTTTTCCTCGCCCTCTGAGGGGATCACACTATCTGCCCATCACCGACCCCAACAATATCATCATCAAACTCCTTCATCTTCTTCCTCCACATAGGTTATCATCCCTATGCTCCACCTCCTCTTCTGAGTCTCCTTTTGACTAAGGTGACGCCCAAGCCTTCACCTCAGCCGCCCCTTCCTTCGTCCCTTCTCGCCTCCGATGTAGCCTGTTAACCTCAACAACCTTGGAGCATTCCATCCCTCCAGCCATTTCCCACTCCTTGCGCAGATCATTTTTTAGCCAAACTACAATTCTTTCGAGCCAGAATTTTGCCTCTTCACTTGGCTCTCCTCCTCCTCACCCCCAGGCAGAGCACTTCATCATTGAGTAGCTTCACATAATAAATAGACCTTGTTGATTAGCTCAAATCATAGTACAAACTCCTAATCAAAATATAATATAAGCATATGACCTAACCATTTTTGCTCAACTCTTCCTCGCCGCGAAGAGTTGCAACCTGCCCTACTCTTCCACCCTTTTCCAGTTGTCCCTATCAGTTAATCTCACCGACCTTCCCACCAGAAACTTTAGAAGAAGTTGCCCTTCTCTTTTTGCTCTCGTAGGCACCCTACTTCCCAATCCCAGCCGCCGAAGGACGCTTTCAGCCTTTCTTTTTGGGAAACTCCGCGCTAACTTGTAACATAATGGACTCTGGTAACCCTTATCCATACCAAGGTCTTCTCACGTTCATCTTCCCAAGCAAACGCTCGGTTTCCTTCCCCATCAGCCCCTTCTTTTTTGTTTGCTATAAACCCTCGTAATTAGCCTTGTCACCTGGGAATTCTTACAAAACCTTTTTAATCTCGCTATTAACACATTCTCTTCCTGCTTAGACCCAAATCTTCTAATACAGCCTCAGCTCAGTTTCCTCTAAAACCTTTATCCACAATGCTCCTGTCCTCTCTACTGTAACGTGGGCCTGTCCTACACCAGACATCAACATCTAAACATCTACACGTCAACTATCAATCTGAACATTCTGCATTATTATACTTACTCTTGTTTTAAACAGTTCTAAAACAGAAGTTCCATGGGGACTCACATCTCCCTGAGGCAGTCACCCTTCACCCATATCATATGTTCTCGTCCAAGGTCGACCGGGCTGGAGTTCAGATGAAAAGCAAGTCTATTGCCTTCGCGCAAAAAGGCCCCTCCACTTGTCCAATTTTTTTAGCACCATAAAACTTAAACACATTCCTCATGGGAGATCCTCTCTTTCTACCTGTCCTCCCCCATAAGTTCAAAGCTTCTCAAATACTTGCACCTCCACATGTGCCAATCATATTAACAGGACATCACCGATACGATTCATAATCCCTTTTACTAGATTGCTAGGCAGCCTCAACCCATACTCTAACTTAGACATGTACCACAGCAACCCCTCTGAGCGTTCACTCCGTCACCTCATTGCTACTCCTCACAAGATATCGAGTCATCTATATCCTATCCTCTCCTTCTCCTTCCCTATAATCACCAACAAAATAAAAAGTATTCTTCTCTCGTTACTATGTACAACCTCTAATTGCCTACCGGCGTACTCAATACATTCCCCCACCTCTACCTCTTGTAGCACCTTGGCTTTACAGCACTCTCCTAAATGCATTCGAGTGAGGAGGGTATGATCCCAATCTCTAGGAAATCTAGAAATTGATCAACACTTTCTTCCTTACCTCCGACGCGTTGCAAACTGCAGACTCATCGCCCTATCCAGAGGTCGATGCCTCACTTATAGGGAGTTCCTAATCTCAACTACAAGTAGGAGATTTATCCTACCAACACTCCACCTCGCACTATATCCCAGCAAGTATCTATATTGCTAACTTCCTATATATTATACGTCACCAATTCAATTACTTTCATACTCTATAACAACTGATTTTCTTATATTACTATAAATAGTAATTTTATCACTTACCTAATAAACACAGGTGATTTCCAACACCATACACATATTACATATATTTACTAACCTTTTTACCGAATGTGAATCTGGAAGGCAGCGCCGTATCCTTCCCTCACCAAGCTTGGTAACCAACCTTTGTGACTCAGATTAGCAACTCTTTTATGTTTGACTGATTATCCCTCTTACTTGTGAAATCTGACCAACAATTTCAGTACTACTTTTTGGCCATTTTTTTCCTTCCTCTCATCACTAGTCTTCAATTTTCCAGATGTTTGAAAACATTTGATTTGACGAAGAGAAGCGATAATTCTATATTTTTTTCTCTCTACTAGTTGGCAGTTATTGATCCTCGCACAGCTGTCCGCGGCGTGGAACAAGGCGTCCCGGCCACTATCCATGTCAGACGTCTTGCACATTTTAAGTACACATATTTCCCATCATCCCTTTTCCCTTATATTTATCTATTTTATGCTCTTTTTTTCAAATCACCTCTGAACTCTCCCCACGCACTGATTGACCACTATTTTCATGCACTCGAGTTGTTTCACAACTTCTCAAGGACAATTCGACCTCCCTACTATCTTACTTGCTTCTTCTGCTACGTCTTTCGAGCACCAATAACGTCATTTCCAAAGCTACCATACAGAGTTTCAACTCTTTTCAATTCTTTTTAAATGCAATATAACAAGCAATCATTCACACGAATAAAGGATCATTCAACACTTTCTCAATGTTTATCAACTCATACATCCAATTTTAGTCACCCCTATTGTACAATCCATTCAAATTGCACTCCCTATAATGCTCAAAAATGCCTTGATCACCTGGGACCACCATCAACAACATCACCTACAGCAATCCTCATATCCTCATGTGATCTCTACCGTCAGCAATACATCTAACCGCCTCTTCTCGTCTATCAATAAGATCCCTCACTAGTTCAGAAAATATACCTCATAGAAAGAGCAGGCATACTCAAGTTCCTGCCCCTGGCATCTACTCCTTCGAGCTAACACTCCCCCACTGGTAACCACATCATAACTAAACACTCGAAAATCTTCTCCCGCCTTCAACTAATAAATAACAACAAAATAAACAGATCTTTCATGGTCAATCGTCCTTCAGCGGCAATGACATTTCTCTAAGATCGAGGGCGCACCATCTTACCCTCTCCATATTCAAAATCATTCTACGTTATTTAGACATTTTACTGTACTTTCCCCTCAAACCGTATATTGACATTTATCTCATACAAAAAGCCATAAAGTTGAGAAAAATTATCATACACTTATCCCTTCCGCTCGAACTTAGTACATTTCCAACTTTCTCAGGCGAGTTTATTCTTTTCAGATTTTCTTCTAGCGACCTCTATTAGTCAAT